>CAJUYG010000067.1:289474-302521 GCA_910591675.1 Galerucella calmariensis | reverse complement strand
TGTAGATTTGTCCTGAAATGTCTTGAAAATATTGAAAAATGTCGATTGTGTCGATGTTCATTTTGGTTGGTGATGCTGAAAACAAGGCTCTCTGGGTTATCAAATAAGTTTAGTAGTCCAAAAAAATGGAGGATTGTTCAAAAATGTGAAGAAATTGAAAAATATCCATTTTTTTTTATTTTTCTTCTTATTCGAACTGAAAATTAACATCCTCATTGATTCGTAATTAACCATATTGAATTTTGAAATACGGACACTTAAATATTAACGTTTGTCGAAAATATATCGTTGTTATTTTATTACCTTCTATTTGATATGCAGATGTTGCCACACCGAACATAAAACCAGCAGGAAATCGTCTATTGTTAATGACATAATCTTCTGCTAAACTGCAAAAAGAACCAAAGCTGTAAATTTTATTCACTGAATGTTACACAAGACTGACGGTATAAAAAAAATTCATTTTAACCAAAAATACTATCCAAGTGTCCCACACAATAGTAGAAAATATTATTTTGTTCGCCAATATTATCAACACTTACTGTTCACAAATACTTACATTATATAGAAAAATAGTTGTTAATAATTAATAAAAAATAGGGTACATACCAAGAAACAATTAATATATTTACAACAATTACAGCTTTAAATAATAATAGTAAACACATTTTGTTATTACCAGAGAATACTTGAACTGGTAAGGTATTCATATTTTCTCAAATATGTAAAATTAATCAAAAATACTATCTTAAATACGATAAGAGATGAATGATTTTTTTTAATTTTAAATCAGTTGGAAATACAAGTAGCATTCATAGATAACATTTTATCATAGTAACTAATCCAGTTATATCTAGGTACATTTGGAATATCAGGTATTAATTTTATAACAGTTTTTTAACGTTCATAAAAACTGTTTTAGAAATCAAGTATGTTGTACCAACATATCAGAAGCGTCTGTAGAGCTGGGCATACTTCGCTTTAGTGTAAGTTTTATTTAAAAAAAGTAGGATATAAAACCATTCCGTATTCAGTTTCTTTTGTTCCACTCAAATATAGAATTAAATATGGAAGAATATAAGGGGTTAAAAATGCAAAAATGATTTTTTTTGTTTCAGAAACAATAATAAACTTGTTTTACCAAAAAGGCGTTTCATTTTCTTCAACAATAGATTCTGCCTAGTAATAAATCGTTGGTAAACTTTGTTTTGAGATCTATTTCAAAACCCGATTGGATTTGACTCGGTTGTTTATGATACCCACCTCTAAACGAATCATAGATTTATGTTCCTAAACTCCGCTATATACCAACAAATACCGTCGTTTTATTGGAGTTGTGGGATGAGCTTCATTGGATACTGAATCTTTCTGTTTTAATTTGCAATTTTATGTTATTGTATAATGCTAAAGCTACTACATAGTCCAGTTGTGTATGATTTTTTACTACCATATTCTTAAAAACACCTCATATAAGGTCTAAATTCCTTTTTATATCAAAATAATTGCAATTTAAATTTTAATAGTCGTCTAACTTCCTGCTCAACGTCTTATTAGCCACTTCCAGCTACCCAGCTCTTTCCATATTGTCAATTGTCATCTGTCAACGACTGCCTCCGGTTTAATGAATTTATAAAATAAATTTCGTTGTTGACGTTGTCAAGATGATTTATTAAAAGTGAAAATCTCAAATTCATATCACTTTTTCAGAATAAAATAGTATATTAAGTACCTAGTGTAGAGTTTTCTGAGGCAGGAATGAGCCGCGCAACGGCGAGTGCATAAATTTCATGAGTGCGTAATGGGATTACAACTCGTGTAACGTACTATACTTTTTCTACGCCTATCTATTTTCTTCTGAGTGCTCATAATTTCATATTTTTTACTACTATCAGACATATTTGCAGGTAAAGTTGAGAAAATGTTCGGATACTATATTTTGTTACAAAAATTGACAGCATAAATGAGATGACGCGTATTTCCATATCAAGAAAACGCGTATTTTCATTATAAATTGTATAATGTGTTGCCGACATTTAGAGGCATCACTGTTTTAAACTAAAATGTATTTCTCTAATGCTAAAAGCTTTTACGTTTTTTCATTGATTAAAAGTATGTAAATAAACCAAATAAAGTAGTACGTGAATAAAAATTTGATTGTAATTTAATTTAACCAAGAAGTTTAAGTTTTCTTCTCAAAACGCACGTGTATGTTATGAGATCTCATTACGTGCATGTTATTGTTAAATGTCATTTTTGATAGTGCGATTTTTGACGTTTACAAACATGTAGAATAAAATAAAAACTGACTAATTTACTATGAAGACTTATTTAATTAAATTGTGTTTTGGTACACTCAACGACTGGTCTAAATTAGTAAGTTGCAAGCAAGTTTCATGGAGGCTTGTGACGTCCTTGGTAGACCTTGACGCGCATTGAACTTGAACCACCCGCTGGAAACTCTGCACAAACTTCTATACCGAAGATTATGCTCTACGATTTTTTTAAATTCTGCGGTTAGCTTGGTTAATACTAACAATAGTATGACGGTTTTTTCCTCTTGGTCAAAATACGAGGGAACGTTTTATATTCGCGAATTTGGCGTCCAGTAAATAGGAATTAATATCTAGTTGAGCAATATTTTTCCAAACTGCTTTCACGTACTTTCTAGTACCTACTTCTGTCACGTATACCAGGAAGATAATTCAATTTTAATTGTATTAAATTATCTATATCGGATTCTCAATTAAATATCTGGGAGATGATGAAATATTGTAAGTTTATTTCGTGGGTCATAATCGCAGGATCTCTCATTAATCAAAATCTTCTTTGTAGGCACATATTTGGACACCAACACTTTGTAATTAAATTTTCTACTACAGTTATTAATCGGGTATATCCAAATATCACGAAATTTCAATCAGTGAGTCATAGACATGAACCGATTCCACTTCGTAGGTGTACCAAAAATAATTTTAAAAGGAAGAAGCAATAAAAGAATATAATGGAAAAGTCAATTGTGAAGATGTTTTTTAACCGAAATTTGAAACAACCTGTAAGATGCAGCAGCATCAACTGGTGTCAAAATTCAAACAATCCGATCACTTGTTTATTCACTCTAAAGTTCCTTTGATTGAACCCCCTTGTTAATTTTATTTTGCACCCGCTAATGGATGTTTAAATTTGATCGTTCCACCTAAGCCATTTAGAATACCTTCAAAAATATGTTGCAAAAGCTCGTTACTGCCCACACCTCTACCAAAAAAGTACGAATTTTGTGTTCTTTGGCAAAAAATCAGAAAGTGTGGGTACGAAGTGTGGAGGTAGAACCTTTTATTTTTTAAATTTTCGATTCATGTTAATGTATCGCTGTTTTTATTGTTAGCGAGATAAATTTTATTGCATTTCTGGTTATTTTATATGTGGGTCTAAAATTGATGGGTTTATATGCCTTTTGGAGGTGAATATGGGTAGGAATATGTGGGGAGAAATGGATATAAATATATAAAGCTGAATCACATTTATTTTTAAAGGTTAACGTCCATGATCTTGAAATTTTATTCGAATATCTTATGGTTCCTTCAAAAATAAGCTTGAAATAAAATTTTAAACGGTAGAAATAAACCAAAACAATAAAATTGTTTTTCTGTTATAACAATAATAAATATATTTAATACTATTGCCATCTCTTCATACACCTACTAACTAACAATTTTGTTAAAGAAATGTTACAAGCGGGTTAAAAAGATTAGAGCTACTCTTCACTAGATGGCAATGGTATAACATCAATAAAAAAATAAGCTAATATATTTTTCCTGCCTAATTACAGTTATCTGTAACAATTGTCATATTTAAGTGAGGTGTTTTATCAATAGATGTCGAGAACAAACATCTGTTATCGGTATATGTGCCCCGACAGACAATCAATTACAGTTATCTTGACATCAATTTTATATTCGTCAAATTTTGATAATAGCAAAGAAAAAATTCTAATCACCATTTAATAACGAAGTGAGGAAAATTAAATCAAAAGATGTATTTTCAACTGGTTGTCACTTCTACTGCCATCTTTTTACAAAAATACCAAGGCATTTTGTTGAAAGGTAATGTACGTAAGAAGAAAACTACCGGTTTTAAAAGCAAACTATAATCCAGTTACAATAGATGTCGCTGTACAAGACCAATATCTGCCATCTTATACACGTGATTTAGCCTCCACATTGGATTTGGGCGCGAAATTGGCGGCCTTTGTAACAGGATCACAGAAATGACGAGCGGTTCTCGAACAAATTTCTACAGAAAATTTAGAGCGAGTTCGTACCAAAGCTCTCCTCGATTTTATATTTTCCTAATGTTGGTAGCTCTCATTTGATAACTTGGTTTTACTTTTGGTTCACAGAAATTATTAGGTATGATTGATTCAAAAACAAAGATGCCTATCTGTTGATATTGTAAAATAGTTTTTCTGTTCATAATAAACAATTGTGATCTTAACTTTACGCTGAATCGAAATATTGCAGTTTTAATTAAAGAAGGTTTCTTTTACCTAAATAATAGATATTATATAATTTAAATTAGATCAGTTTGAAATCATTTATTCCTGTTTTAAACTAGTTTCTTACCATTACACTTGTAGCACAAGTGCTACTACCTACTAGCACTAGCATCATATCATATTGGTTTGACGTTAAATTTTGTTTTAGTTGAAAAGCTATTAGTACAAAAAATCAAATATTTGATTATTGATAATTATAGAATGTAATGGCGGAATATTATAGCGAGGCAATCATCATAACCTGAGAATATTCATATTTAATATGACATCAAAAATATTACAATTTTCTCATAATTCATAACTATGAGGGCCCTGATGGTAGGAGAACAGAGAGCTCAGGAGGTATATGGAGAATAATAATTTAAGAAACAGGTATTCAAATTTTTAGTAGTGATTTAAAAAATATATTTAGAAATAGCTAAAACGTGTACAAACAAGCATTTTACATGTGTCTATAAAAGACGTCAACGATGTAAATGAAGATATAAGTAAATTATGTAGACTAGTACTTTAAATTGAATAGGGATACTTAATTGCATCTAGCTTAATCTGAGTTTAAATGTATGAAAAATGAAGTACTTCTACATACCTACTTTAAATTGCGTTAGGTACCTACCTACCTATTGCTATTCCTTCTTCGGCTTCTTGCTACATTTAGGTACTTACTAGGTACCACCATCTTGATTTTTCTTCCTTAAATATATTATTTATGGTACTGATTTCAATCTATGTTAAAATATTTGATAGGTACTTACAAAGATACATTTTCTTCAAATACTTAATTAGGTACCCTTATTTAAGAAAATAAAATTCTCATTACAATAATAAAGGTATTTTTTTGTGTAACTAGGTACCTACTACCTATTTAAAGTTTTCTTAACATCTAGAATTTATATTCTCAACATTCATGAAATAGATCTGAAAGAAGAGACTATTATTCAATGCATCACTTTTTCTAAATTGTTTTAAAAATAAGTTAATTGCGATTTGAATACACTTTCATTAACAAAAATACCTAAAAGTAGTTGTATATATACCTATATATAAATATAAATAACCAACTTAACAATTTATTTAACCTTAGGAATATATTTCATAAAACTGATAGGTAGGTACTTCATATTGTAAAACTGTGCATGTGGTAAACTTCAAATTGGTATTTGTAATGCCTATAACGCAAAAACTATATCTACATCTAAATAATGATTCGAATTCGAATAATATTTGGCAATTCAATATTCTCAAACTAATTTTATTTAAACAATTCTCACTTACACTATCACTCTAACCTTAAAATCTCAACCTATCTCAAAACACCATTATTTTCAGAATAAGTGTTGACTCGTTGTTGACTGTTGCCATTATTAAATATCCAAAAAACTGCTCTGCATATTTGATACATTAAATTGTCTTCACCACATTTTTATAAAACGTTAGTTGCCCCTGAAGTTTCTCACGACTTGGCAACATGGAGTTCCGTTTAGCGCCAACTAGCAAGTAATAGGAGTTAGTATTTAGCACACCTCCTCATACAATACAAGTAGCGTTTCCTTTGTACGGGAATGCGGCAATTCATGCAATTATTCATTTGCTACGTTGCCAAGCTGTATAACTAAATAATAAATTAATAGTCTTAAGAAATATTTTGCGATTTGTGGCATAATTTTGAAAATTTATTGTTATCGATGCCCCCGACCCCCTTGTCACAGTAAGCTACACCTCCCACTCTATCCCATAGGCGTGCCTACAGGGGCGGGGGGGGGCGGGCATGGTCCACCCTAATCGGTCCACCCCAATTCCTCAAAATATCAATCTATTAAAAACATTTTACAATTTTTAAATTTTAACGTTATTTCAATGATACGAGGAAGAAGTTTTTTATTCTTAAAATGAATTGCGAGAAATTGAAAGGCGGCAATATCCAAAAGCAATAATGTTTCGGCGGGCAAGGCTCTTTGTTTTTTCATCAAAAGATTCCGATTTCATATTTGCCCCCCCCCCACCTAATAAAAAAGTCTGCGCACGCCTATGGAATATCCTGTCAAAATTTGGCGGATGCTACTTCTATAATTTTGCACAAGCTCAAAATTCAAGCCTGTATATTTCCAATCTATTTCTGTTTATCGCTGTGCTAGATTCCTTTCTTACTGCCACTAATTTATTGGTTTTCTGGATAAAATTACTTAGCTGGCAACAGCGTGTCATCTAGCTCGTGTAACGCAGGTATTCAAGCGACACGCTACCTTCTCGCTAGTCTGTTCGCCTGTTACATGGAAACACCATGAAAGTCCGTTGAGAGTGTTCCCCGCTGGTTTTATGTTGGCAATTACTGCCATATAAACGCCACACGTGGTTGCCGTTTAAATTTTAAATCACAATTTAAAGAATAGCCGGATGGTAAATGGACGGGCGCGCAGTGTCCAGTTTGAAAGGATTTTATTGGCATCGCGTGGTCAGTCGTGCATATACCCAAAGGTCCGGTTTGAAATCAAGTAAGCCGTGGATTGCGTGTGTAAACTGGTTTGAGGATTACAAGATGTTTTCGGTTTTCTGAAGGGAGAAGCCAAGTTTTTTTTATCTTTTTTACTCAGGGCGGTTGGATCGGATAAAAAGAGAGGAACGTATTGAATAGGGGTGTTTTTTTTATAGAAGGGGTGTTGTTTATTGGGTATTTAGGGAAAATTCATAGTTTATGTATTATTATTAGTGTTTATTTTTTATAAGTCTCCCTGTAACAGCTTTCTGCCAATTTTTGTTATGTAAAGAGTGGTAATGTTTTGGAAAATAATAAATACATTAGAATTTTAATATTTTATTATGATTTATGTACAAATAACTATAAAATACTATAATATGATCCCCGAAAGGGAATCTATTTAACTAGGTATATAAATATGTATAAACTTTTTAAATTATAATAATATTGTATAATCTCATGGTTTTTCTAATTACCATTGGTATTGGTTGGAGCAACCAAATTTTCCGTCTTTTACATAGACCTAACAGTAAAGAGTAAAAAAATAGACACATAAGGCAGCACATATATATACATTGACACGTTCATGTATTCTATTGCATCTTATTCAGGCAATTTACTCCGTGTTTATGGTTTTTTTTTAATTTAATCTGTGAATGTAATGCCTTAAGTGTCTAGTGTCTAATACTATTCACAAGGCTGGATTTATAAATTCTGTTGTTCGCGATTCTGGCTCCTCAAAAACAGACCATCAATATCACATCATCCGTTGTTCCCAATTAACCAAATTTTATACTGGTTATTCCCAATTAGCAGTGCTGCCAATTAAAACTAAACTTAGTGACAAGTGACTTGATATCTGCCAATCATGTCAAACTACACATATTTTGAAAATTACACCGACTATTTATGAATAATTTCAACGATTGATTTGGATGTGCTAAAAATAATAAGTTTCCCAAGACGGGTATTTGTTCGGCCAAATTATTTTCACATACAATTCAACTTGAGACATTTAGATTTTACAAATAATAAACTATTTTTTTTTATTTTCAGTTTGATAGAAGATCGTCTGGAGCTTCATGATGATTGGTAAGTGAAACAAATATATATTTCTATCTTAATTATATAGTTACTCACTTGGTCCAAAAAAAAAGTTTTCGGTTTTTAATAAGCGAATATATTAATGGAGCCAGAGAAAATGCAAACGGTGAATATTAGCTTGAATTGAATCTTTCTTAAGTGGATAGAGACATTTACAACCAATTATCGTAACAGTTCCATTTTAACAAGTCTATTATCGTAAATAACCGATTTGTTTATAGTGACTCGCCAAAAATCGTCTAATTACAAAACATCAATAGAGGAGTTCAGTCCAAAGTCAGTATGGCCAACAAAAAGTAGTTTCTTCTGACAAGAATGACAGTTATGGTCTACTCAAAACATAAGATTTTTGCATGTGTTTGATCATTGCGAATATCTATATTGCTTTATCAAAATAATGAATACACACCCGAAGCGTATATTTTGGAATTTAAAATGACTTTTTAGCTGAATACTCAACATATCGGTGGCCAATAATTCTAGGAACTCTTGGCATGTCACTAGTTATGTCAAATGTCAGTGGAAAAAGTAATTAGAAGAATAGAGATATTACAACTAACTAGAAATGCTACAAAAATCTAATCGAAAATGGACATACACAATTAAACGAATATCAACAAAAATAAATATAACTGACATTTGACATAACTCGTAACTGAATAACCGAAATGAAATGATGACTTGCCTAAAGTTCCTAGGATTATTAGCCATCGATATGTTAAGTATTCAGCTGAAAAGTCAATTTAAATTTCAAGATATACGCTTCGGGGGTGTATTCATTATTTTAATAAAGCAATATAGATGTTCACAATGATAAAAAACATGCAAAAATCTTAATTTTTGAAGGGTGGACCTTAACTGTCATTCTTGTCAGAAAAACCCCTTTTTGTTGGCCACACTGACCTTAGACTGAACTCCTCTATTCAACTGGCGTATGACATACGTCACATTTGAGATTGCTCGGGAATAACTGTGAATAACGAATAACGGGAACAACAATGTTCAAAAATCCAGCTTAAATATTTGAGCCAAATTGAACAATGTTAAACAGATCTAGAATGATTTATCTACTAGACTAACTTACTTAAACGATACAGTCACAAAGATACCACCTTGGTAAAAAAATATATTTCATCGAATATTCAGTATCAGGATTATTCGTCCTAGCATAGTATTCCAGAATATACAAGCTCACCATTAAGCCCGAACCGAACGCCATCCCGTACCAAAATAAAATATTGATCCACCGAAATTTAGGAACTTTGAATAGACTCAAACATGCCGCTATCATGTAACAGTGAACAATTACAGGATAAAAAAAGTTCGATTGGTAAGTTAAGATCCATTCGTGCGCCACTGCTGAAGTTATAAATACTGTCAATTTAGCGATCATTTTATTGCCTGATGTTAACATGTAGATGTCTCTGTAAATGTAAGTGTATAACCAATCGTGGACCACGATGTTCCAAACTCTGAAAAATACTTTACATGATTCACCCTGTAATGGAGCTGAGTAGAATTCAATGAGACCTCTGGCGGAAAAAAATGTAGCTATCGCAACGAGTAAAATAATTCGTTTTGCATTGCTTTTGTATTATATGCAAGTCAACGTAATTACCGTAAATTCGTACTTTACTTGTTTAATTTTGTGTCAGTGACAAGTTTAAAACTGTGTTTTTCTATTTAACTCCACTGTTAGCATTTCTGAGGTAATATTCTTATATACTTAATAGGAGATATTATGGAAGAGGTTATGTTATTCTATTTTTTGTTTTCATTGCAGATCAAAGAGAAAATAAGTCGGTATTAAAGATTTAAAATATTACTCAATACAAACCTACCTTCCCTGCAACTTTTGTAGATATAATTATATCAAAAATAAAATAAAAACACGAAATCAGACCTAAAACTAAACAGTTAATTGAACGCTTGTTGTACTTTTCACAAATATCAACCATAATACTAAAGCACAATCAAAGAAACAGCAAAAGTTTGACAAAACACACACTGAAAATATCTAAAACCGCAAAATAAAACCACTTAAATATCAAAGGGCTTATACAGCAGCTGATTTGTTTTACTCGTTGCTAAGATAACATTGACATTTCAGAGCGCCATCTATCGAATTCTACCTTTCCCTATAGTAAGTAGACAATGGTAACGTACCTAAAATAATCAGCAATGCCAGTACAATTCCACCAATCTTTATAAAACTGCCTGTCGCCGAATTTAAGCAGTTCGGCGAATAGGTTTTGCACCGAATGCAGTACTTGGTACCACCCGGACATGAGTATCAGGAGACCACAAATGGAATTTTCTATAATTGGTGTCACAACTTCTGCCCAAGTGAATTTTCTCAAACCAAATTCTCTGTATTGTGGTAATATGAATCGGTGGAATAGAAAGCATTGGTAGAGCATAACTCCGAAGATTTCCAGTAATCGGGTGGCAACAAAATCCCATCTAATTGTTTTGGTTCTGAAGAAATTAATTAGATGTATATTATAGAGTAAGATCCCAGACCGGTAATACATAGATCAAATGTAAGGTTCTCAGTAGATCTCGTGTGCTTTGAATACCTGTGTGTTTGTAGAGCTAGCCTAAGGGCACCTGAGCAGGTATCAGGTGAGAAAGGTAACTAAAAATAAGAGTTACTTTACTTGAATTTGTATGTCTGATTTTCATATATGTTTTGTAGAATAATATTCTAGAGTGTCAGACACTTTCCATGGACCATAGAATGTCTAAGTGGATAGTGATTTTTCTGTGAGAGTGGCTATATCTTTTTAACCACTCGGTATATGATAGCAAAACCATATATTTTCTGGAGGCTCTTACAACTATGCCAAGATTTGCAGATGTTTTAAAATCGATTTAGCGAAAAATTTAATAAGATTGTAAATTGCACGAAAAGTATAATACCTAGGTATAGGACACGCTTATACCATTCGAAAGAGGACATTTTTGAATATAAGTTATTAAGTTATTAAAATTGTAACTATTACTATAAAATTGTATTGTCTCCCCCGCTAATAACTCATAGAAGTTGATGCGGGGTAAATAAATGTTTTTTGAAATAAAAAAAAAAGTTATTAAAATACAGGGTGCTTCATTTAAAATAAGCCTGATATTGCACATTGAATGATCTAATAATGAAACTGAAAATTATGAACACCCTGTAAAGAGATATTTAGTACTCAATCGTGGAATACATTCAACGAATGTCCAACTATTTAGATGTAAGAGAAGATTTGCTAGAATATGTTGTATCAAAGAGTTAATAATTGTTTTTGAAATGTTCACATTTTTAAAAAAGTCAGCATAACTCGGAACCCTCTGTATTTAGGTATAGGGAACCATTATGAAGGGGTATTATATTTTTAAGGGGCAATCAGAAAATGCAATAAAATATAGGGAGTTTCATGAGAAAAAATATAATTTTGATACGCCACACTTTATTGGAACACCCTGTATATTTCAGAAAATTTTCAAATTATAGTTTAAGTTAGGGTAAAATTTGAGGTATAAAAAGATTTTCCGAAAAATTTGTATTTTCTTCGATATTTGTCCGGTCCCGGACTTTTGCCGAACTCTATATTTGCTCCAACAGATCCGAACTATACTGAATACTATACGTTGTGCATAAAGGGCACATACACATTAGACTGAGACATTGTGAGTTAATATATTATTATATAAAAGAAGGGGAACCGAGTTACTATAGACGTCTCACTCGCTCTGAAATGCATTCATAGTGTTTTCGCACTCATATTCCCGGCTAATAATTTTTATGTTGAGGGGTTGTTCGGTCATTACAATTGGTCTGACTAACGAAATATAATTTAGTAATAGTTGTCTTGATAACATAATTTGAAAGTCAGACATGTAAAAATAAATAAAGTTTATTTATTTTTTTGGAGCTTTAAAGCGTCTGACAAAAAGTTTTGGTCCATGGAAAGTGTCTTACACTTATGATTCTATTTTAGAATATTATTCTACAAAACATATAAATATAAAAAATCAAAAATCAAACATACAAATTTAAGTAAGGTTACCTACTCTTATTTTTAGTTTCCTTTCTTACCTGATACGTGCCCAGGTGCCCCAAACACACGAGATGCTACTATGATATCTTCTATTCTAAGTTATGTTATGTTTTATCGCTCTGGAATCTTGGACTATTATAATGAGAGATTTTGTGGAGTAAGAAGTGGGGTTACCTAGGATATTCGTCCCTGTATACTAACGTCGGAGCAAACAAGAAGTATAAATAGTTTTTAAATTGTGGATATTCTAGATTTTCATCACTGTGTGGCTTGTATTTTATCATTTTTCCAGCGTTGTGTCTAACGTAAGCGTGAATTTTCATTGTAAATCTCGTCTAAAACCAAAGAAAATGAATTGTAAACAAAAATTTTAAGATTTTGTTAATTTTTTTACCTGTTCTAAAAGTATTATAGACGAACAAGCCACTGGTAAATCGTAGACCATAGTTATAAGGGATGATATTCGAAAAGAAAATAAATAAAATATTATTAATAATCCTATCCATAATCGGTCCCATATTTTGACAGCTTGATCTAGAAAAAGATTACAAATTAAATTTTTGGACATACTACCATGTCAAGGGATGAATTTTAGTGGACTTTTTTTGACGTTTATAATGAATATTTTTTTGACAGTCACTGGCTTCTAAAAATAGCAAAAAAGGCAATTTTCTAACACTTGCAGTAATACTACACGAGGTCAAATTAAATCCGCAAATTTTTTCGTGCTCATAAATATTTTGAAAATTATATAGTGAAAATAAAACGCTCACAAATATTTTGAAAATTATCTAGAGAAAATAAAACGCTCATAAATATCTCGAAAATTATCTAGTGAAAATAAAACGCTCATGAATATTTTGAAAATT
>CAJUYG010000067.1:267808-289464 GCA_910591675.1 Galerucella calmariensis | reverse complement strand
ATAAAACGCTCATAAATATTTTGAAAATTATCTAGTGAAAATAAAACATTTAACGCATTATTAAATCTCGTGAAGGTTTGCTTTTTTCATCTTGCAGGAATTTATTTACATTTCATTAAATAATGTGGATGACCTATACGCACAATCTATATAAGTTGTTGTAATTTTTATCACGCAATTCAATGACTTATAAGTTAAGTACAACTGCACTAGTTTAACTGAATAGAGATGGACGTCAAAAAATAACTGATTGATATCACAAACAAATTTTTTTTTTAAATTGCTGAGTTCAAGAATTAAAAAGGTGAATGAAGGACGAAGACATAACTCTCCTACAAAGACAAGCATTATTTTTGGTCATTAATGGTATATAACATATCAGCACTACAGGTCTATCTGGCCCTCAGCTTCGAGATCTTTCACTCTCTTTCCATTTCTCATTTTCCCTTACTCCCACTGTTCTCAGGTCTCTCCTAACCTCCAACCATTTTTTCCTTGGTCTTCCTCTTCTCTTTTTGGCACCTTTTAGCACTGGTTTTATCCATCTATCTTCTGTCATTTTACCTATATGTCCCAACTATCTCGCTCTCTGTGCTTTAATTATATTATAATGTGTTTTACTTATGTCAAATTGGGTACCTATAAATTATTTTTTTATCGCTCTTCCACCTTTCGAAACATGTACCTTTGGATCTATGTTACAAATTATCGGAAAATGTGTCATTCAAATATACGAGAAACCAATTCCATTGTGGTAAGATTTTCTTTGTATTTAAAATGTTCACTTACTCATATAATTTATATCAAATATAGGTATACACTTTATATTTATTTCAAAACTTATTTTAATTTAGAAAACTTACAAAGCCGTGTTTTTGAAATTTTGTAAATGCATTTATTCATTTCCCCACTATATTTTATATAATATACTGTGTTATTCATAACATGCGACATAGGGATTCCTGTACAAAACTGTCAAACGCTAACTTTTTTACCAAATAGCGTTCATAAAAAAAGTATCAGATTTGGAAAGGTCGTTGAAAAATAAGGTTAAATGCACTTTTAATTTTCTTAAATTATCCTACGCGATTGAGAGTATTCGAAAGTGGTGTGAGCGCGTGGAATATGATTTTATGAAGTAAAAATGGATTTTGTTGTCTACTCACAGTTTGGAATCAATTTGAATCTTATTTCTGCCCAAATTCTAAAAATTATATGTACAGAGCATGTTGCTAGAAAGAACAAGGTCCAGAAAAATAATGCCAAATGAAATTTTCCAAATCCTGCTATAATCAGATGAAAACCAAAACTGACTCTAAAACAAAAATAGTAATTAGTATCCATAGGATATATTGGAAATTGAACATATCAAAGCATTTATAAGATTCATGATTATAGAAACACATATGGTGGTGGAAAGTGTTGCAGAAAGAAGAAGATACAGACTAAGTAGAGAGGGAATCATTAAAAAAAACACTTCCTCACTTCTTAGAAATCGGACTACCTGGGACATGCCTCAAGACGGTATGATGAAAAAGTATAACTTTTCAAAGAAATTCGTTACGGAATTAAGCAACAAGAAGGAATGGGATCCAAATACCATTACCAGACTTGGAAAGAATGCCATTCAAAAGCAATAGAAGGAACTGGGATAGAAGTGTTCGAGCCAGGAACCAAACACTCTGAAAGCTTGGGAAAAACCCCAAGTATCTTTCAAGCGGAAATCCACGCCATAAGAAAGTGCGCCCAGTTCAATATTGATAAAGGCGATACAGAAGACAAAGGATTATCATAATGTCGGATAGTAAAGCAGCCATTAAAGCACTGGGCTCTTGTGTAATCAGTTCCAAAATGGTGTGGGAATGTCTAGACAAACTCAATGAACTAGGCGAGAACAACATAGTCACCTTACTATGGATTCCAGGACACACTGGAATAGAAGGAAATGAAATAGCAGATGAACTAGCAAAGAGGGGGACTGAAATACCTTTCAGGGGGCCTGAACCCTTTTGGGGAATCAGCCCCAATGTAATATTGGAAGAAATAGGTAAACCCGAAAAAAAGAGAAGATCTGACTATTGGAAAGATCTAGTAGGGCTTATACAATCAAAGACTCTTCTGGGTGACTACAACCTGTTGAGATCAAATGAATGCATAAGTCAAAATAAAACTGCGCCAAGAAAAAGCTCAAAATAATGGAGGAAAAAGAATGCGGATTTCATGGAATGGAAGAAAAAACGTCCATCTACATACTTTCCAACTACACAGCACTTCAGAATCCTAGAGCACAGCACCTGGGAGATTACTGGATAGAAGAGGAACGTTTACCTAAGTTGAAGCCTGCAGATATCCTAAAATTCCTCCGGGAAATAGGACTGAAGGAGCTACTAGTAAGTAGAAGTAAGGGGGCACAATTATAATAGATCTTTTAGGTCTCAGTGAATGTCACCCCAAAATACATACATCTATAGGATCAATATTTCTTTGAAATACTTACTGTCCAGTGACCAAATAATCGTTGGCTAATATGCTGGTAAATAAACAAATTATTGTTGCAATAAATAAATTTTGAACTGCTGCAATGTGGGGTATATTGTCACATAAATCTATGATAAGGGAATTTCTTATTTCGAATCTTTTTTCTGCCAAAGGTTTGATCTCCGGTTTTCTGAAATTTAAATAAATAATTACCTCAAATTTTATTGAAAGCACACGTGAAGTAAAATAAAAGCTTCAATTTATACAGGGTTGTACATTTTGAATAAAAAATACTTACGAGACGCCATTGGCTTTATCGTATTTGTCATCGTTTCTACTGGCAGTACTAGAAGAATTCGGGCTCATCTTTCCGTCACAATAACCAGCTTAACTATGATTCCGCTATTGTTATCTTAAACATACAAACATCCAATAAAAAATGATTATATATTTGAAATGAATCGCTTATCTTAAGGTCTTAGACAATTATTTCAATGATTGGATGATAATATGTCGTGTACTATGATAACCTTTAATAACTATAATAGTGTCCATTCATATTTGTAAATATTATTAAAACATACTGTAAAGAGGGTAAATAGGACAAACCTTTTAGTATTGAATTTACTGTTTAGAATCTTACTTTTTGGAATATACTCATATTACCGTTTTAAATCAAACTAAAATAGCCAAACTTCTGTATATTATTTATTTTTTGGATTCTTCAGAAAAGTCAAGACATGATTCATGTACAGGAATATTCATTATAAATTACCCACCCCTTTACATGGTTATTATTACTTTCAGAAAAAAAGTCTCGTATAAAATTTGTTTGGTTACAGCTGAATTTTCTTATAGTATGTACAAAAAGTACGAGGAGTAATAAACCCTAATTAAGTATGCAAAACCTTTACAGGGAGCACCATGAAATTTTTGATAAATCTATTACTTTAAATTACATTTCTTCCGTAAATCTAAAAACCAGGTAGATCGACCCCGTATTTGTTTCAGTTGTAGCAAAATTTAGGGTTTCTTCATTGTTAAAGGATTAGCAGATAAGCAATAACGCAATGCAGTGGTGTGTATTTTGGGAAAAAAATACGTTATAAATTATAATATAATAAAAAATGAAAAGAAATAATTATTGGAATACATTTATTACTTACATTTTATTCTATATCCGACTCGGAAGAGGAAGAATCGTTGTTGACATTAATAATAATAGGGTCGATTAAATCATCACAAATATTGTCAATTTTCCACATATTTGCCTCTACTTTGATAACATGCTCGATACAGTTTGTCCAATTTTCCTTACTAACATGACTTACAGCACTCTCAAACAATTTCACAACATCGTTTATTTTAAAAGTAGTATTTTTTTTCCAACTTCCCCCTTTACCTGAGCCCATATTAATTATATGGGATTAAGTTCACAATGATAAGGGGGAAGTCGAAGAGCTGATATACCACGAGAAGAAGCCATTTCTTCTACAATGTAGGTTTTGTATTTATTCTTGTTCATTTTTGCAATTCTGTAAAGTTCTTTCCTTAGTGGATCTTTTGGAAACTGAATATTTTTCGAAATAAGCCACTCCAAAAGCTCTGCTTTACGCCAACGACTTGTGGGCAATGCTTCTCGTAACCGTGAATGGTAACTTGCGTTGTCCATAACAATAACAGCCCCTTTTGGAATCAGATCCAACATTTGAACAAACCATTCCTCGAAGACATCCCCATTCATATCTTCGTGATAGTCCCCCGTGCGTTTTGAAATAAAAGTTAATAATCCACCATCAACAAAACCTTCAGAACTTCCAACATGGAAAATGATGTCTTTTTCCTTTTCCAGATGGTGGCTGCAAACCTAACGACAAACCTTCCACGAATGCCTGCCTTCCGCTTTTAATGTTTTCATCTTGCCAAGATTTGGAAACTGTATATCCAGCATTTATCCATGTTTCGTCTAAGTAGAAGATTTTCAAATTTTGTTCTCTGGCATGTCGAATGCTTCTTAAATAGTCTCTTCTCCAAAAAACTATTTCCGGTTTATCTATCAAGAGAGATTTTCTATTATGTTTTGTATATCTGAAACCCACATCTTTCAAAAGTTTGCATAATGTTATTCTGGAGAATTTTGGATAGTCCGTATCTTCTTGCACTGATGTCATAATTTTGTCAAGTGTTGGAATTTCCTTTCGTAAGTAAAATCCATGGACTTTACGCCTTAGTCTTTGTTTTAATGACTCATCGATCTCAATTGGTTTTCGGCCTGAAGGAGTTTTAGGGGGTTAAAGAGTTCCATTCTTGCTGTCTTTTAGTAATCTATAAATTGTTGATTTAGCAACATACAACATAGCAGCCATTAATTCCACAATATCATCAACACTTGCACTTGGATCCTTGTTTTTCAATGATATATAACAATTCAATATCAAAGTTTTTTCATTTAAAGATAATGGACCTGTTTTTGGTCGTTTAGATGGTCCTTTTGGCTTATCGACATTGTTTGGTACTTGCACAATTAACATTCAACAAATGTTTTAAATATATTCCAACTGTTTACAATATTATGAAAACCATACAACTTTACTCAAAGAACTAATACTAAGTACTGATTTAATGTACCTACTTTCTTTTAAAATAATATTCCCGATAATGTTTCTAAGAAAACTGGGTTGTTTGGAAAATCCCTCGCAATAATCGAATAATCTGTAAATAGGTGTAATCGTATTAAGCCGATTACAGTAGGCCACTTGCCATTTAAAATTTCTGAGAAAAATTCCCCAAACACTACATATAGGAGTAATACAAATAAAAAATACTTACTAAAATTTATGTACCTCTATCACTTTTTTTTATTAAAATTAGTACATCCCGTTACCTCTGACCTAAATCGTATATTCTTTAGCATAGCTGCAACTCATTCGTTCAATACAAAATGTACCTTACGGTATACCCTCTTAAAATATATTTTGGTACATCTATGAAATCTACTTAAATGAATGATTTATTACTCCTTGTCCTTTCTATATAGACTATAATATTCTATCAAAAGTTCAGTAGCGTGCAAATTTAAGGGGATACAAAAAATAATAGCTCTTTTTTAAATAGGACACCCTGTATATTTTCACATTTTTGGAATGGTCTTTTTTTTCTGATTTCAAAAATATGTAAGATGTTACCCCTACCTTGTACCGTTTTTGAGTTATGAAATGTTGAAAATCTGAGTTTTGGTAATTATTGTAAATATGAAAAAGATGATTTATTAAGGTATTGAACGAAAATGGGGTAAATATCCATTTCCGTTTGGGGTCTACTAGGTATTAGTCGAGACACTTATAACAAAACGAGAGATCACATCACATGTTTTCTTATTCTAGTAATCCAACAATTATGGTAGCGAATAGCACAAAATCCACAAAAACACGATAGGTAATAACCCACTGAATTAAACTATATTTTTTTCCAATATTTAAAGTACAGAGTGATCGAGAATAAGTAAATGAATAGAGAAAATCACAAAGTTAACAACCGACAGAATCAAATTATATCTGATCTGAAAAATATTATATTGGATAATAACCAACTTGACCCTAATAACCCAATCAGCCGTAATGACCAATAATGACCGGTGTTTTAGGGCACGTTTCATATTTATATGATGAGTGACGTCAGGGAGTACCGGTTCACTCTCATTGGCTGTTCGCGAAATTTCCTTTTTTAACGGTTTTGAATACCTGCATCAATGCTCCAATTTTTTGCTGAAGCGGCACGATGTATGTTTTGAACGACACGGCTGGAATTATATTTTTTAGAAAGGGTTGAGCAGATTTACAACGGAATCCGGTCACTCCAGTGGCGGCGTGGTTTGAAATATATAATTTTTGGGTTTCTCAGTTCAAATTGTACTATGCAATTTGAACAGGTACCTATGCTATGAAAATGACACTTAATATGTTTGATAATTGACATAAAGAATAACCCTGTACACTTGTGTAATTTATGAAATAAAATAATTTTCATTTTTCAATGTTAATTTTTGTTATAAATCTTAAAACATATATTTCCAAAACAGTTGAGGTTAGGTAAAGGGCATTGTACATAAATTATGTTTAGAATTTCCTGAAGAATCCAAAAAATTAATAATATACAGGGGGCTACATTTAAAATAAGAAAGTTGCTATTGGCCACTGTCACAATACACACCCCGTATCCAGGCGATTTAAATTTTCTTATTTTCAACTATTGAAAGGGCTATTGTAGATCCGTTCAAAAGAAAAATTCGGCTAGGAAGATGGACACGTGTTGAACCAAAGGTTAGTCAAGCCACTTTCTATTATTTTTGTTTACTTATATTTAAATCACAAATTATACTTACGCAATAGTGAAATAAATAAATATATATAAAGTTGTCAAATAATATATGATAAACAAATTGAAATATTTTTTACGAACTTGTACCAAAATAACAAAGTAATAAAAAATATTTTAGTGTGTATTATCCATGGTTTACCTTCGTTTAAATTATTTAAAAGTCAAAGTATCTACCTAATTACCTTATTGGTTTTTAACGATTTAAAAATTTGTTTGGTTTATATGACGATATTTATATTTATAACATTGAATACCTACATAATTTAGAGAAACATTATATCAAGAATTTTTTCAAGAATTTATTATGGGTCTATTCTGTAACTAATTTAAAATGGGTTCCTTTAAAATTTCGAGTAGAGTATCTGGCAACAGCGCTTTTGTCATTAAGGGTGGGTATTATAAAACTATTTTGTAGAATGTAGAATGACGTCACATGTTATAGTTAACTTCAAAATGGTGGAGTTAACTTTGTCGGGTGGAAGAGGTATCGATTAAAGTTAACTTTATGGAAAAACCAGGTTTTCGTGATTTGATAATTGCTCTGTTCTGTCGGTTCTGTCAACAATTTGGCATTTATAGCCTTAATTAATTATGTTGTGAATATTTTGATTGCTTTTACTTGGTTTCCTTTGAATTTTGCAATGTTAACAAACGATATCCAAGATATTTTTGAGGAACTTTTAACCGACGATGAAGAAGATGCTATGAGTACTGTTGAGGGTCCTCGGAGACAAAGGATATTTAGGAATCGGCTGGACTATTCCCTTTTGTGGAACGGAACAGAATTTAAAAACCGATTCCGATTATCAAGAGAGTCCAATAATGGATTTAATTCTACTATCAATGAGAGTGAACCTAATAACATTTTTTGGACCCCCACCAGTTTTAAAGCTTTCTACTTTGTCCTGTCCATAATTTTTTGTTTTTTTTTTAAATTGCCCCGTTTATCTCGCAACTGTTTAATTGTCTTAGGGGGAAACCAATCTCCACTAGTTTTTTTGAGATTTCATTCCAAGCAGTTTCTTTATCTTACACAAAACAGTGTCACTTCTTTTGCACTCCACCATGTCCTAAAATTCTTTCACTAATGATAGAAGAGATTCAATTTCCTCATTGGAAAAGTTTATGGCTCGTCTATCCATTCAGACAGGAACAAATAAAATAGAAATTCGACACTGGGAACAAAATTACAAATTCACCAAACAGACATATCAAAACTAGACCATAAAACTGAAGTCAAAATGCCAAAACTCTAGGCCAAAGAGAATATTTCTCTATGCTCCAGGCTATTCTTCTTTTTATTTTTCTTTTTTTTTAAATAAAACTTTTATAAAACTGACATTTTAAAACCTAAAGTTAACTTGACTGTAAAATTCAAAGTTAACTTCGAGACATGTTTATAATACTCACTCTTAATAGCTAATATTTAATAAAAAGAAGGGAGAGTTATTGAAGATAGAAGAAAAACATAATAATATGTATTTGATGGTAACCCACAAATCACTCCACATAAACTGTTTTTGGTTTCTTGCATGCAATTATTATAAGTTATACAGGGTGTTTTCAAATGAAACTTACAACGTTTGCATAATATCCCATCTCTTGTAATTTGTTTGCTGCTTAGTGAAAAAATATGTTTGAATGGGATTTAATTTAACTTTGTTATTATCTAATTTTTTATTGTCATCAATTCTTTTGTGAATAAAATCTCAAGTTTGGGAAAGTATTAAGATACAAATTTGTTCCTGTTACATATTCTAACCACTGACCATTAGTAGTTTTCTAGTTATTGGAAAAAAACACATGCAAAATATTTTTTCAATTTCATTGGTAAAAAGTGATCTTGCAGACTTCATTAAATATTTTGAAAACTACAAACTGTTGATATGCGTTCTTCACGCGGAAACCATTGAGGAATACACAAACAGAATAGGCCCCTTTCTTAAATCACAATATATATAACATATTTCTCTTTCAACGTTTCGGTATCGTTTCAGCTACCGCCATCAAGATTAATTGAGTTTTATAAACGTTGAAATATAAATATAAAAAATATTGTGGTTTAATTTCCCAAGTAGGTACATTCTCGTTACCATAAACTATGAGAAATTAGTGAATGAAATATTAAAACAGACACGAAATTTTATATAGTTTGGTAAATAAAAACTGAAATAGCTTATTTTCGTCAAATTTATAAAAATACAAAGTCAAGTAAAGGTCACGTAGAAAAAGGGTCATAGTGGAGAAATAATATACCCAGGGATTGAAGTATTTACCTATTTAGAGAAACAAATATAGTTTCAATAATTATTAGGTAGTCAGTATTAAAAACAGTGGAAGCTCGTGGCTGAAAGGCAACAAAAATGGACTTACCTCATAAAAAATTGCTAATTCAAAATATTACCTATCACAACTATACACTTATTATATTTCTAGTAAACATAAAAATCTAGTTTTTTAAAATTCACTTCCGTGTAAATTTTTAAAAGTTTGTTTATGATCGAATATTGATAGTACAATAAAACAAAGCTCGTTTTAAAAACAACTTCCCATAAAATCATTGATGAAATTAAGAATATACGAGGAGCAGTCAAAAATTATCGTGTCTAACCTAAAGTGTGCAGTTGGGTTTTCTGTTTTGAAAAATGTATTGAAATAGTAGATATTTTGTAAACAATTTTAATAATAATATGTTTATTTGTGATATTAGATTTGTATAAATATATTAATTAATAATTTAACATGGAAATTAAATTATTATTCCGTATCGAAATTGCAATGTTTTTACCAAAATTTTTTATCCAAATTAATCATAATATCAGTTTCGTGAGATGATATAATAGACTCATTGTCTTTGAGATATTTATTTGTTTTTTTGAATGAATTAATGTTTCTAAATACTTTACAACATACCCTATATATTCTTCTTTTCCTGATTACTTTTGTGAATATTTGACTCACTTTATAAAAAAATTTATCTTTACCACGCACAACTATGTATCAACTTGTCGACAATTCCACTGAATGCTTTCAAGATATTTTCACAACAAATAACGCATTCGTGTGAGATACCACAAATCATGAATCATTAGTTTTACTATTATCTGTTTTGAATTTGCTACTAAACTACATAATTTGTCGAATTAAAATTTAATAAATATAACATTGATAGATAAAATGTTTAAATAAGTATATGATTATGTTGTTTACTGTGTAACATTTGCGTATATTCATATATTTTTTTATTTGTTAGATAAATAATTTGATGGAATATAAATAGGTTATTTATATCAACATAGAAGAAAGGAATTCTATATATGTTTTCTTTTTCTGCAATAACAACTCGAATTGGCTCACTCTCACCAAGTAGATAATCTTTGAAAAAGACAGTCTATCTACTTACATCCTCAGGGTTCTGTTTGTCCAGTCTTTGTCCGTTACAACCTATGAATTGGATCTAGTTTAGTTTGCGATGATTCTCCTCTATCACTGTGGACCAAGTTCTGTCTGTATCTGTAGAGTATAGAGTAGTAGGCTCACAGCACTTAGGCCACATGTGACCCATTTTACATCCTCCCGAGGAGTTGTCCTCCTAGGTGATCGTCCTTCTCAGGAAGGTGGACAGGTCAATAGGAGACATCTCCTTTATATCGGCAGGTGTAGGCCAAGACTCACCGAACACACACCACACTCTCTTATTGACGATAACTCCGGACACTCGCATAAGACATGCCTGACAGTTTCATCTTCCTGTTCACACATCCTGCATAGAGGTGTGTCCACTAGCCCCATAGTATGGATGGAGGTGTTTCCTTAGTTGACAGTGGCCAGTCAAAAATCATACTGTTGAACGAAGGTTTTTCCTGGTCATCGCCAAATATTTCTTCGGCGCCAGCTTCCCAGGGTCGCCTAGGGTGATCCTGGCAAGACTGCATCCTTTGATTCCATCCCATCTCTTAAGCGATTGAGCATGGGTGTAACTTTTGGCTAGTTCAGCAATAGTCGAAGTCGTTGGGCCGTAGGTGTCACTGGGTCGTAGAATTTTTAGTCCAGCGGCTTCCCTGGCTAAAGAATCGGCAATGCGATTTCCTTTACTCCTGTCGTGCCCCTTAAACACTTCAGGATAATATTGTTATCTGCCGAGGCGTTAGCTAAATCTTGGCGGCACTCTAGTACTAGCCTCGATATAACACGTTGTCTGTTCAAGGCTAATAGGGCTTGTCTACTATCAGTGCAGATTGTTATGTTTTTGCCAGAAATTCCTCTTCTGGTTAGTTCTTTTGTGGCAATTGAGATACCAGCCAGTTCTGTTTGAACCACGCTGGTTTTGTTTCCCATTCCCCACTTAATCTTTAGGCTTAGTGCTCTCGAGTGAACTCCACATCCTGAGCCTTCTTTCATTTTTGAACCATCTGTATATATGCGTATTGCATTTGCAGCATCTGGCTCTGTGTTCTGTTTTATTTGTATTTTGTAGGGATTGTTAAACATAAACCTGGGTTCAATTGCATCATTGCAGCTGAGGTAGCGCAGTAAGCGCTTTCTGCCATAGGCTTAATCTCAATTGGCCCACTCCTACTTCGGGGTTTACACCAGCCGTGCGCAATCGTACCATGGCCATTAACGCAACCTCCTTGACGTACAGTGGACCCAGTTTTTGACTTCTTACTTCACGCGGATATATTTTTAAAAATCCAACATAAAAGATACCATTTCGTGCAAATCTTTGTATACAACAACTCAGCCTTCTTCTTAATCTTCTTCTCGGTCTTCTCTTCGCCATATTCATAGTAGTCGCTAAACTACGTAGTAATGAATGTTTGTTTAGCTCGGATCTGTCAAATCTTTCTCGTTAATAAGCTTTGTGTGTTTAGAAGGTATCAATTTTGGATACAGGAGTAGATCAACTCGACATGATGAGTAGTTAAAGTGGTATTAGCAAACAAGAGCCCTGGAAAATATGTGAAATAAAAGAAAGGTCATCGAAACCAGTCAATTATCCGATTTTCAGAAAATTTTTGGATCGAATATCTTCTAGTATTAGAATTACTAGCATATAACTCCTTAGATCGGACTGCTAGTGAAATTGTTAAATTTGTTGAACAGTTAAAGCTGACAGTCTTACCCTTCGTAGATGGAAGTTTGTCACCCATGATTGGAAGATAATCACAGCCAGTAGAAAATATGATCAATCGGTCAGAAAATCTACAACCGACGGAAAATATTCCCCACCGGCTTACAGGATGTTTTCTACCGGCTGCATCTACCAGAAGTTTGTCGTAACTAGCAAAGTGCAGTAAGTGCAGTAATAAAAAGATACAAACAGAAACAGTTAAATTCAAAGCATGGAATTATGTATATTATTTATATTATAATATTCTTACCAAACGGTATAGGTACTAACCTATGCCTTTTGGAAAAGGGGATAAAAAGAATAAATATATGGAAAACAACATAGCTTACTCGTGTCTTTTGAAAATTAAGTTTATAAACAGTTTTAAATTATATTACCTAATTTATAAAAAGATTCCAAGATCATATATAGTTTTAAACCATTTCAAATTTAATAAGTAGGTACTCAATTTGTTGATAAATTAGGATTTGGTTAAATTTTTTGTATAAAAATTATTCGTAAAAAATCCAAAATATTTTAAATTCAGTATATTTGTTTATTGCTAGTAGTATTAGTAAAAAAAGAGGATAATGTATTGTGAAAATATAGGAAACAATAGCCACCCTATGTCTTTGGGAAAATAAATAAATACAGAATTTTTTTTATAAAATAAGTACCTACAATATCTATTGATGATGATTGTTCTAAACTATCTCAAAATTAATAAGTAGTCAATTTGTTAATAAATTATTAATCAATTAAACTTCTTGTATAAGAATTATTTATAAAAGATTCAAAATATTTTAAATTCAGAGTATTTATTTATTACTAGTGGTAGTAGTTTTCGAAAATATAGGAAACAACATAAGCAGCTATCATATTTTGGAAAAAATATTTGTGAAATAAATAAATATAGAAAATTTCTTATGAAATAAGTACCCTGCTGTACTATAACTAAAAAGATTTGGAAAGTAGATATATAACTTATTCTATTGATGAATGTTTAAAATCATTTCAAAATCAAATATGTTGATAAATTATGAATTTGTTAAACTTAATTTCGAGCATAGGTACACACTCCCGAAAATTCGAAAATACACTTATACACCCCCGACACGACCGTCCGATTCAAAAATTAATTCGTTACTGACAGCGAGATTTAATTTAATATTGAAAATATAAAAATAGATTATATTTGAAAACGTCTTTCTATTTTTTTGATATTTTCAATATACAGGGAAAGTAGAAAGGTTCCAAAATAATTCATAAATAAAATTTCTTAGGATATTCTCGGAATTTACAAGAAAATAGATATTGTAAATTCTATTTTCAGTATAATTTTGGCGAGCAGTGTATATATCGACAAAATATACATGTTTTAGAAGGGATATTTTACCCTCATTTGTTGCTGTGATTCATGGAAAGAAAAAGAGACTATGGAGTATCGGTTGACTTCTTCTTTTCCTTTAATAGGGGATAATTTACCTGGCTTATACAGAACAAAATTCTCTTATAACATAATCTATATAACTGTTTTCGCTTCTTTTTAGTAATCACGATTTTTAAAAAGAAGACAACATAAATGTTACATGAAGGCCACCTACTATCATAACATACAGCGATCTGTCTGGGTATCATGACCAATCTTTTGCAAGTCCAGTTCAGTTCAGTTCAAATAATGAATGTTTTTTAAAAATAAAACATATTTTTAAAGGTGTTTATATCTTTAATGAAACTACAGATACAAAGCATAACCCATAGAAAACAAGACTCACTTCTTGATTTTACTATATTTGGACATAACTCTTCAAAAAATGTTCAGAAATCCAAACACAAGAATTTTGATGTTAAGAAGAAACTTAAAATCTTGTTTTCCCTAAAGAATACTATTTCTAACATTCTAAAATAGAAAATACTAATATTACTTGTTTGTTAATATACCTACTAACAATCATAACATACCAAATTTTTCTTTAGGATAGCAGCACAATTCAACTTAATATAATTCAAACCTGTTAGAATGCATACATAACCAAATACTGAAACAGTTTCCACTAACTTAGCAAGAAAAAAGGCATATATAATAACATTATCTTAAATTTGACTGAACAGCAGAAAGTATACTTGCAATTATAGTTTTTTAACTTTAGGATCAGTTGAAACTACATAAGACATTGAAGATATGGGGATAATCTATTTCTGATAATGCTTTTTAATTAAAATTGAAACCTTTATTTAGTAAAATTTGAGTAATTCTAAGTATACCAACATGCTTGTATATATCTCATTTCTAAAAATCTTTGGTCAAAAGCATTGTTAATCTTTATAAGGAGCTTTATTTATATTATACATGTTTTGAAGCACCCAAGTGTTTTTGTAGCTTAAACTACTGAAAAATCATATTCGACATAATCTAGTTCTATACAAAAGCTCTGGAAATATCAGATATCTGAATGTTATACTTCATTGTCTATGTTAACAGGAGCAACTTCTCCAAAACAATGCTTAGCTTCGGCATCTTTATAGGAATTTTCATGCTGTACACTCTGAGAATTGGTACGACATTTAGCTAAACATAACTCGAAATGGTCAGTAACAGAAGCAAATAGGATCTGCTCAGAAGCTTTTCCTAACACATTTTCCAAAACTTCTTTTTTATCAGGTTGTAAACAACATGATATACAATGTTCGTAGATTGTACAACAGTTGTTTGGTTTGCAAGTCTCACATGAGTATTGCACTACACTTGGAGATAGTTCATTGCAGCACCCATTTTGAAACACTTCATTTCTGGGACACATATAACCTCTATCGTCGACTATTAGTACCTTCCCTTGCACGGAATTTCTGCATAAAATATCATCACTACTGGAATTGTGTTGTTGAAGACTTCTCCAGATGAAGGGCTGGGTTCTTTTAACCACTACTACATCGTCATTGTTAAGAAAATCGGATTTTTTTAGATAACTAAATAAGCAGTAACTGAATGAGAGAAACAGTAAAAGTCCTAAAAAGATTCTTCGTCGTATAAAACGAAAAATCGCGCTATACCACATTTTATCACGACATTTTTAAGGCAAACGTCAAAATAGATTATAAATAAGAGGTTATGTTTTGATTCAACATTCAACATGGAACTGTCTATGCAAACAATAATTCCTTAATTTCTTTAAATTATTTTGTTTCATCGGAAAAATACATAGTTTCTCTTCGGTATTATCAAGTTAAATCCAAAAATATGTTCAATTGGCTAAACTCAAATCGCTAATAGATAGAATATTATTCAATATTAGTGATAGTAAGTGATTTTGTGTATGTTTGGTTGCCTATATCAGAATCATTTATTTATAGAAAATCTACCATTAATAGAATGACTTTGTGTTTTGTGTATATAACAGTTAACGAAAAAGTGAACTTGGTGCAATTTTTAGCATACTTCTAATTGTAATCTTACTATGGTATTTAATGAGTGTAGGGTACAGTAGTCACTTCCAGTTATTCAAAAATTCAAGAAAAAGAAGAATGCATATTATTTCATGTCAAATGTCAATGTCAATAATGTCATTAACGGCGTTTGACAGTGACACTTTGAAATACAGATAAAGATCAAAATTTGAAGTTTTCTCATTTTTTTGCCAAAAAATTCTCAATGGATAGTTGAAAATAGTAAAATGACATTGGGAATATATAGAAAAACGATTTATATACTATTGAGGTCATTTTCTACCAATAAAACAAAAGATACTGCAGGAATTTTAGGTTAGAATATATAATATTTAACACAGTAGAATCAACAATTTTATAATAAATCACATATATAATAACATAAGGTACTGCATATTTTAGTTATTGGTGATGAAATACTTAAAGGTCAAGCTGAAGATACAAATTCCCGATATCTAGCAAAAGAAATTTATCAAATGGGGGTAAAAGTTAAAAAGGTTGGTAACATTCTTGACTTGTGAACCTCTTATAGGCAGTTGGTGCTTACAGATATCAGTTATAGGTGATGTCGTAAATGAAGTATGCGAAGAAGTTAGATTATTTTCCAAATCATTTGATAAAGTGATTACTACGGGTGGAATTGGACCTACACATGATGATATAACATTTGAAGGTAAGTGTGGTCATTTACTATAAGTGAACTTTTAATGTATTCATTTTTATTTGCTAGCTGTTGCAAAAGCTTTTAATGAACCACTAGTTTTGGATCCTACTTTGAAGAAAATGTGTATGAAATTTTATAATACCACAGACATTAATATACCTGGTATGAAAATGGCTTTTGTAAGTAGCTTCCCAATATTATTATTATGTAATACTATATTATTAATATCTTAGATTCCACAATCAGCAAAACTGAATTTTAAATCAAATAGTAATCAGCCACTAATATATCCGAACATATCTGTTCATAATGTGTATATGTTTCCTGGCATACCAGAATTTTTAACAAGAACTTTCAGTAGTGTTAAAAATGGTATATTCAGAAATAATGAACATTATTTCACAAAATCACTCTACTTGAATACATCAGAGTCAGATATTGTTCAAATTTTAAACACAGTTGTGAGACAGCATCCAGAGGTACAATTTGGTTCATATCCAAAGCTGTTCAACAAGTAAGAAATGATAAATATCCATTAATATGTTGGTTCTACTTTTTATTTGTTTTTAGACAGTATCAGGTGAAATTGACAGTTGAGTCAAGTTCTGAACAAAGCACAAGAACAGCTTATGAGAAATTGGTCCAACTTCTGCCAAAAGGTTCAATTGTCAATGACGGGGATGTAGAAGAATCATGAATGTGATATAGATAGTGTATTTTATTTAAATAAACATATTTACTAAGATAAATAAAAAGTTGAAGTAGACAATTTCATTTATTTATCTCAAGTTCAGTGGTGAAGTAGCATGTATTTTGAAAAAAATATGTTTTCTATATCCCTTTTCTAAAATTTGAAGAGTAATTCAAATGAAACCCGCACTAGTATCCATCCCTCTAGCGGAGATAACATTAACTCATACTATACATTCTAAATAGTAAATACGCCCATTCAAAGGCAACCATATATACGCACAGGTGATAGTCATCTGGCAATCAAAGTATTAAGTGTTGCCTAAGTTTGCCATCGTGGAATTTGATTGCGAAGGTCATTCCAAGTCTATATTTTCATGTAATCTATTTGTTTATTGAAATTTAAAGTGCCAGAGGTTCTTGACGACTTTCGTCAGCAGTAGATGGGGGGTTTTAAATCTCCTTTTGCCACTGATAAAACTTTGAATGAAAAAATAAAACAATTTTGAATTCTTTACACAATTTATTCATTATTATTGATAAATACTACATATTCTACTTAACTATAATATTGAGCATCCATAAATATACAGGGAAGAGTCTAAGCGTTCAAGTAGCAGAAAAGAAAGTGGGTTAAAAACTTTTTTTTTTAATTTTATTATTCACCTAACTACACGAAAAACAAAGAGGAAGAAAAATAATTTTTCTGCTAGTCAAACAACTGAGACTGTTTGGGGATACGCAACACAAATAGTAACACTATATAAATATTAAGGAGCCGGCGTATTACAAGAAATGGCTTTCTTTTCAAAAATAAAATAAAAAAGACACTCCAAAAACTGTATAATTACAAAAGTGTAAAAATTTCGTCAGTCATATTTAATAATATATAAGCCTGAATATGGAAATAAATAAAAAATTAGTGTCCCACTGCCACTTTTAACTAGATCGGGATATGTTTATGTAAACCTGGGGGGCAGGTGGTCGTTACTAGAGGCTTTGACTTTGTGAACTTCTATATTTGTTTTTGTTGTTTTACCGCCATTAATGTTGTAAAGAGATGTCGATATTTGCCAAATACAGATTTCTGTTTGTGACAAAACTGTCACTTTTCATTAAATCTGGGTGTTTGTTTATAAATGTAAAAATTTATGAAAAACTGTTGGATCCAAATGGTTTTAAGTGCGTTATTTAAAAATTTATATTCTCTTCCATAAACGGGCTTAGGTAATCTATTAAGTCTAGTATACATTCGCAGTTCTAAAATGGAAACAGTATATTTGAAAAAACTTTTGATGATATTCAAAATTTAATTAATTTATGCTTAGCTGAAAACGGAGAAAAATATTTTTTATAAATCTAAAAATAACTTGACTTTGAGAGTAATAAAATTATTGAATAATAAATTTAATAATGAGTTAAACATGAAATCAAAATGTTGTAAGTGCTTTCTCGTATTGTGATTTTTTTTTTCAAATATACCAACTTCGGTATTGCACGCTAAGAAATTTTTTTTCGATATTTAAAAGGCACGCTAACTAATTAACGTCCATTTTTTTTGGCACCCGAGAATGCTTGTTTATATCCTTTTGTAAAAAAGTTCGACGACACTAGTTTATCAATTTGTAAAAAATTGTCTGTATCACTTGTAGCATTGTCACTATAGTTATTAAACAATAGTTCATCTCCTCCTTCTCGACGCTGAGGCAGCTTGGAGCATCTGCCTCAACATTGGTTCTGGATTACATTGTTTTGGATCACATTTCATTTGGCCATCAGCCCCACATCTAAAAAAGAAACAGATATTAAGTAATACATTTTATTAAAAATTATTTGAATTTAATGTTACCTTATTTTGTGAAATCCACTAATACTTATTAATGTTATGAATGAATCTAAATGTTTCTAGAGGATTATCATAATGTCGGATAGTCAAGCAGACTTGTGTAATCAGTTCCAAAATGGTGTGGGAATGCCTAGACAAACTCAATGAACTAGGCGAGAACAATATAGTCACCCTAATATGGATTCCAGGACACACTGGAATAGAAGGAAATGAAATAGCAGATGAACTAGCAAAGAGGGGGACTGAAATACTTTTCTGGGGGCCTGAACCTTTTTGTGGAATCAACCCCAATGTAATATATTGGAAGAAATAGGTAGAGCCGAGAAAAAGAGAAGATCTTACAATTGGAAAGATCTAGTAGGGCTTATACAATCAAAGACTCTTATGGGTGACTACAACCTGTTAAGATCAAATAAATGCATAAGTCAAAGTAAAACTGCGCTAAGAGTTTTATCAGGGATCCTAACGGGACATTGTCGCCTGAATGGGCACCTGAAAAAGCTTAAAATAGTGGAGGAAGAAGAATGCAGATTTTGTGTCATGGAAAAAGAAACCTCCATCCACATACTTTCCAACTTCACTTCAGAATCCTAGAGCACAGCACCTGGGAGATTACTGGATAGAAGAGGAACATTTACCTAAGTTGAAGCCAGCAGACATCCTAAAATTCCTCCAAGAAATAGGACTAAAGGAGCTACCAGTTTCTGAGACTTTCCTCAGAAACTAAGTAGAAGTACATCTTTTAGGTCTCAGTGAATGTCACCCCAAAATACATACATGCATACATCGAGGACACCCTCCCCAATTTTAAAGACTTTCAATTGAATCCAAACCCACTAGAGGTGCTAGAGCCCACCACGATAGTTGAGTACGAGCTGCTATTGGAGTTTAACATTGAACTTATTTATTTATATAACAATAATAAAAGTTAATATCCCAATTAATTTGTTAAATACTTACATGCACTGCATACATGGTCCCGATGCAGATTGAATAACGTCTCCTACATTGTAAGCTTGTCCCTTGATTTGGCATCCCGTCTTGGCTGCTCTGCCCCTATACGCATGCGGGAAGAAATGAGGAGGTAATGTCGTTGTCGTGGTAGTAGTGGTTGTCGTTAGATTTAGCGCAGTCGCCATAGATACGGGACATTCGTACCTAGGACAACAGAATCCTCTGATAGGTTCTTCATGGCAATTGGGAATGGGAGGTGGACAACTTTGTTGTAGACATATAATGTCACTTCTGAAGCAGAAGCAGAAATCACACGGATCGTCACGAGGTATTTGCTGAGCTGATACGAATACTTTGCCGCTGTATCGACACGTTCCCGGGCCGAGTGGACTTGGTTCTTCTTCGTCGTAATCTTCTATAAGTGGGGGATAGTCTGGTAATTCTGGAACGTGTTCGTGTTGTCCGTGTATTGGACTATGTTCTGTAACGTGTGGTTTTGATGTTGGAGACTCAGTAGTAGTAGTTTTAGACAGTGGTACGGATGTCGAAAGTTCCCCTTCGACGCTATGTATTTTTGTTGTCGATTCTACTTCAGGTCCAGAGGTGTATAAATGTTCGGTGGCATTCTTGGGTAGTTGTGATGAGGTGAATTCTTCTTCTTTTGGCCGTTCTGTCGGCGATTCCGTTTCTGGTTTGGGTCTACTATCAATATTAGCTTTAGTAGTAGTCTCAACTTTTTCTTCCTCAGCTGTTATTTCAGTAATGGATTTGCTCGTGGTTTCGATTTTCTCTCCGGCAGTTGTTGCTTCAGTTTCTACAGCTGGTTTATTCGTAGATTCAACTATTACCTCTTTAGTCGTTTGTTTTTCATGTTCCAAAGTTGTACTATGCACTTCTTGTTCAGTTGTTTGTGTTTTCATTGTAGTAGTACCTTCAACTTCTCCTCCAATAGTTGTAACTTCTGATTTTACAGATGTCTTAGTAGTTGTAGCTTCAGATTCTACACTTGCCTTGGTGACTTCAGCTTCTCCTTCAGTAACCTTACCAGTTGTTTCAGTAACAGTTTGAGACGATGAACTTGGTTTTTGCGTAGTTTCAATAGCATCAATCAAATCTGGAAGTTCGTCTTCTTCTTCTATGATAGTTGTTGTTTCATATTCTGTTGACTTAGCTTCAGTAACAGATTCGACTGGTTGAGCTTCGGTTACTTTAGTTTCTGATTCTGTAACTTTAGTGACAGGTGTAATTGTTGTTTCAGCTGGCTTTTCTTCAATAACGGAAGATCCACTCGGTAGCTCAGTTTTCTTAACGGTCCCTTCTGTAATTTCTTCTGCTTCTGTTGTTTCAACGGGTTTCAGTGAAGATTGTGTTGGAATTTCCGCTCCTTCTGATGTCTTAGGTACTTCTAATGCACTGACAGTCGTTGCTTTTGTCTCAGGCTCTGTTGATGGCTCCTCTTTTGTACTACTCGAAGTTGTTGCTTCTGATTCCTCTTTGGTACTACGAAGTGTAGTAATTTCTGCCTTTGTATCTGTAGCACTAGAAGCAGTTGTAATTTCTGTTTCGCTACCCTTCACAGCTTCAGTAACTTTTTCGGTTGGTAACGTTGTTGCCTCGATTTCCGGTTCTACTGAAGTTGATTTTTCAATTTCAACACCATATGTTACAGGTTCCTTTGTTGCTGTTTCTTCTTGTTCTGGTTTTTGTTCAGTCACCGGCTGTTCTGTGGAAGCTATTTCTGGTTTTTCAGTTTCAGATGACTTGACAGTCGTTTGTTGAATAGGAGTAGTTTCACTAGATGTTAAATCAGGGATTAAATCCTCTTCTTCAGTTATAGGTGCTTCTGTGTCCTGCTCTTTATCTTTAGTTTCAGATGACTTGACAGTCGTTTGTTGAATAGGAGTAGTTTCACTAGATGTTAAATCAGGGATTAGATTCTCTTCTTCAGTTATAGGTGCTTCTGTGTCCTGCTCTTTATCACTAGTTTCAGATGACTTGACAGTCGTTTGTTGAATAGGAGTAGTTTGACTAGATGTTAAATCGGGGATTAGATTCTCTTCTTCAGTTATAGGTGCTTCTGTGTCCTGCTC
>CAJUYG010000067.1:205887-251655 GCA_910591675.1 Galerucella calmariensis | reverse complement strand
TCGTACCTAAATATCGCAACTAACATTCGTGCTCGGTCCCAAGTAGTTAACTTTGGTAATTAAATTTTTATAACGAATTTCGTGGGTTTACGGTAGAATTATAATATGACCGCAGCTCTGTAACGTGTTTTATTGTGGTTTTCAATCAATTTCATCAATGGGATCATTCGTTAAATTACTATCTGAACACTTTGAGTTCTTCTAAAATCACTTTGCTGCAACTAAAGCATACCGGAAATTAATATGTATTGTTGTACGAGAGTTTACAGAGTAGATACATATATGCGGCACGCTAAAATGGAGCTGAAACAGATCAGGATTCGTTTTTATGGTGAAATTAGTGTTCTATGGGGTCAGATTAGATTAGAATTAGAGTGGCTCTTTGACCCACTGCGACCTTTGCACATCTATTGTGGTCCTCCCCATATTTAGAGCTCGATATCTAGCTTTATTCTTTTTATTAAACTTAATAGCCTGGCACAATTTATGCGATTACTGAGTGGAAGCCAAGTGGCAAAAAAAAGAGGGAGGCCAAAATCAACGTGGCTACAGGAGGTTGAAGATGACATAAACTGTCTAGGTATCCGAAACTGGAAGGCGAAAACAACCGACAGGAAACAGTGGAGGAACATAATTAAACTGATTTGAAAACTTGGAATTGGGGCTCGATCCCACCCCAAAAATGTGGATCTAAAAAGCCGCTCCGGCGACTAAACCCCTCTTGGGGTACATAGTCACTATATATATAATAGCCTAGCGTAGGTCCCTGCCCTCGGTTTTTCTTCTCCGAATAAATGAAACTGCACCCTTCCTAGGCCTTCGCACTCACAGAGTATGTGCTTCGTGGTTTCGTCTTCTTTCTGACAGAACCTGCATAGGTTGTCATCTGCTAGGCCAATTGTGTGTTTCCTCAGCCTACAATGTCTGGTCAGCATTCCCACCATCATCCTCGTGGTTTCCCGACTTTGACAAAGTAGGTCGTGTGACAGTCTGACCGAAGGGTCTTTAAGGAATAATTTAGCGTGCCTTTGTCCTGGGGCTTCATACCACCAGTGCAACGCCTGGTTATTTATCAATTTGTGGATGCTATCTTTACTTAGGCATTTAGAAATTCCACAAGAAGGTACTGGCCCTATCACGACCTCCATTGCTCCCTGCTTGGCTAATTTATCGGCCTTTTATTCCTTGAGGGCCTTGCGACACTCCCACACCAGATTTGATGTTATCCTATATGAGCGTATCGCCTTAAGTACTGCTTGGCTGTCGGAGTAGATGACGATTCTTTGGTTATCCACCTCCTGTCTTATCAACTCTTCTGCACAGCATTGCATCGCCATTACCTCTGCCTGAAAGACAGTAGCATGTTTCCCTAGGCTTAGAAAGGTCTTCGCTTGTTCTATGGGGTCGATTCGATGAGTGCCCAAAATGATCTATTTTTAGCGTTGAATTAAAATTATAAATCATGGAGATATAGTTCCGGAAGTTGTGATTTTTTTTTAATTTCCCAATTCTTTGATTATACTTATTACATCAAATTTGGCCGCTACGCCTCTGCACTGTATCTTTTTCATTACCACCATCACCTTGACCTCCATTCAATAGTTGTTCAACGTAAAATGCACTTGTACTCAACAATTTTTAACCTGCCCGTCTTGCAAATATCAATTAATTAATAATTATTTCGGTCGCAGCAAAAAGTGAAAACGAGGAGCTCGTCTTCAAGGCAATAACACACAATCAAATCATGTTTTACAACAGTTTTTTTTTCACCTACATTTCAATTACTTCAGTTCACAGACGACGGCATGGAAATCGTACATTTTCGAGGTTACTTGGTATGTGTACCACTTAAAAAGAGTTGTAAGCACTTTATAGAACACATGTAAAGTATCTACACATATCGCATAATCGATTAGCTGTTAGATTGACTTGTTGCGAATTATAATAAACTACGGGAGTGACTAATCGAACGACGGAAAGGACACAATGTCTTTTAATATTAATAAAAATAAAAGAAAATGTTGATATTGGGTGTATTTTTACATGCTTCATATTATATATTTTGCTTATATGTATGTTTGTTTTTAACACAAACTTTAAACTTGACTTTAAGCCACTTTAAACGTCTCAAATTAATTTTTTTTGCACACTTGTCGAGAGCCTATGACAATACAATAATTCCAATTAAATATATAGTACATTCCTGGACGACTGTGCAGACTTAGCAACACATAATCCAGGAATGTGGCTTTTTCTACTAGGTAAACATACTCTTTTTTCACAAATCGTTTAAAATTCGACAGTTGCTAATAAATTTTTAAAAATTTCATTTAAAAATGAATGGTGCTATATCTGTACCTGTATCTGTAAAGTAAAGAGGGTGAGTGTAGGCTTACATCACCTAGGCCACATTGTACATCCTCCCGAGGAGTTGTTCTCCTAGGTAATCGAACATCCTGTCTTTCTCGAACCCCTTCACCGAACACACACTCTCTTATTGACGCTAACTCCGGACAGTTTCATCTTCCTGCTCACACATCCTGCATAGAAGTGTGTTCACTAGCCCCATAGTATGGAGGTGTTTCCTTAGTTGACAGTGACCAGTCAGAAATCGTACTGTTAAACGTAGGTTTTTCCTGGTCATCGCCAAATATTTCTTCGACGCCAGCTTCCCATGGTCGCCAGGGGATCCTGGCAAGACTAAATCCTTTGGTTCCATCCCATCTCTTAAGGGTGTAACGTTTGGCTAGTTCCGCAATTGTCAAAGTCGTCAGGCAGTAGGTGTCACTGGGTCCTAAAACTTTTAGTCCAGCCGCTTCCCTAGCTAAAGAATCGGCAATGGGATTACCTTTACCCCTGTCGTGCCCGTTAACCCACCTCAGGATAATATTGTTATCTGCCGAGGCGTTAGTCCTTTTTCATTTTGTTGACCATCTAACTTTATTCATCACAGACAATCATCCAAAAAAATCCTATTATGAATAATTAAATGCCGCAAAATATTCATCCTGTCATTTAGATTAAATTTCCAATTCTTCGAACAATTCTTTCTTGAATTCCCATAATTTTGGGTTTAATGCTGATCTCCAGCTTCCTTTTCGTCTACGTAGATAAATACACCCGTCTTGTTGGTTTAATAGTAACTTTCAATAAGCGAATTCATTCGTACTATGGAATTTTTCATTCATAAGTTGATTTCTTGTTCCTGTTGCGAGATTCTATTTTTGTCGGATATACGTGGAAATTGGCAGAAAGAATGCACCATTATTTCTAGGTAATAACATCGACCACTATAGTACAGTGTGAAATTTTCAAAAAGGATTAATGGGAATTCGCGCAATACATCCTTAGAATAATAATGTTTAAATACAAGGTGGTGTCATAAAATGTGACATTTTTCTTATAAAAAATAGCGGATGGTTTATAGTGTTATTTGAAAATTAGGAACTTACCTGATAATACGAGTTGTGGTATGAAAAACAGGACTAAAAATATTAACACCGGCCCTGGCTCCCTTAGTCGAGTCCACGCCGACATGGCGCGTCCTGAAAAAAAAAAGAAAATATGTTAAATGCAAATAAATAAATAGATTTGTATGATCTTCTGTGGGTAGGACTGAGGGAAACATTTTAGGTACAAGCGCAGCTGATAGTTAAGGGCTGCTAAAGCTCATTGCCCTTGTGACACAATATACTTTTTCTACGACCGTGCGTTTTAACCCACTTTCCCGCACGCATTTTAGCCTTGAAAGTGTCACTTTCCCGCACTAGTGCGGGAAAGTAAAATTATGCAAATTTTGATCTTATTAGATAGTTTTTTTTTACTTCGGAAGTTGTAACTATTGTTACAACAGGTGAATAAATAGTCCATCAAATAAAATCTACATCTTTTCTAGCTTTATGTTGCATTTTTAATTTTTTTTTAAATATTAAATAATGAATATATTTTGATACAACCCTGTACATTATTTAAAGTGGTGTCATGAAACAACTACCAAACCACCCGGTTTTAATGTAAGGAAAATATATCAGAAAAAAATCTTTCATCTACAAATGACTTAAAGCTGTTGCCGACACCTTCATCGTCATCTTTATGTGACCTTCAACCGATGCCATCCTCATTAACGTCATCTACTTACCAGTTAACACCAAATCCACTGGACCGGCAATTTTAAGTAATTTACAGGATGCAGAATGCAACATATTGTGTTTCTAATATTAATCTTTATAATAATAATAATAGTTTTTGGTTAATGTTTTGTACTTATATGTATGTTGAAATAAAATAACTTTTGAAAAATGGGTTGGTATACTTTTTTGTATATACGGTCGTAGAAAAAATAATGTTCCTAACTCATGCGTAAAGTGTCTTTCCCGCCCTTGACCGCTTGCCCGAACTCCGCTTCGCGTCGTTCGGGTCAACTGCAGTCGCGTGCGGGAAAGTATCACTTTCTGCACTTGTTAGGAAAATAACTATTCCGACCTATTTTTGGTGTTCATAATATGATTGGTTTTCCGGTGAGGTAGGCAAAGAAATTGAGAAACTCATCAATTAATTATCTTGGGAAATTCTAAACATTTTTCTTACTATGAATAAATAAATTGTTTCATAGAAAATTTATTTAAAGTCTATGTATTATCGACTGGCCTTTACGTTTACCCGATATGAATTCTTGAGATTATTTTTCACGGGTTAACAAAAAAACCATAACGTAACAGCCTGCCAAAGAACGCAATTGAATTTCTTCGAAAATAAATTACAGATATTTCTTTAACTCTGGATCCTGAGCTGTTACTTTATTTAAACGTTACATCAGTTGCAGATAGCACATGGATTCCTGAAACAGGACATGATCACAAATAGGGTTCTGGATACAGCTAATTCCCATTCTATACTCCTTATTAATAAATGTCTTTGACTTGATTCCAGTGATTCATCATTTTAATTGCTTTCCTTTCCATTTATATATCTATATCTTGATGAATTTATTTATGCAGAAACTGTTATATTGATATATGGTCTATCAAGTAACCAATTAAACGGAAAATTATTAACTTAATAAGTTCATATCAAAAACTGGAAATATTTACTTTCGATTTTTTTTTCAAAAACCACTCGACTATTTGACATATCTGACATGGTTAACTTTAACTGTATTCCTCTCAGTAATATTCAATGGTTTTTCTTCAATTTGCAGAGTCGAGTTTACCTTTTTTGGGAAAATTCTTGATTCTATTAACGGGTATTCAGTATACAAGGTAATATAGGCTGTGAGAATGATAAAAGTGGAAATAAAATTTACAAATACCAAAAGGATTTCGTAGTAAATCAATTCCAAATGACAGTTTAAGTATTCAATGTTAAATACTCTTTATATTAACTTATAAAAAGGAGAAAAATATGGGAAATAACTGATTGAACCCATTCGGTACGAGCACTAATGTCAAACTTAATAAAATTTTTATTTTATGATTAAAAAGGTAGAACGTGTCGCGGGACACACGGTAGGAACTTTAGTTCCTTTTAAGCAAAAATTATGTAATACATCTGACGTTATAGATAAACAATTTGCATATTCCTCGGTGGTCGAGTAGTAAGCAAACCAGACTCTCACGCGGTAGACCCGGGTTCGATTCCCCGTGAAGAAGTTTTTTTTATTGTTAATTTTATTTTTAAATAATTATTCTGCTTGATATTAATAACGACAACAGGTAGATGTTTGAAATATTTAGCAGAATATTCATTATTATAGATAATGATACGGTACCCTTCATGAGGGAGTCCGACTGGCAACATCTACTTATAACAGCATCGTATATTTAAAAAGGGAAACCGTAGCATTATACAAATTGGACATTCAAGAACTGTACGTTTACCACAAAAAAATTAGTGGAAACATAAAATTGAATTGTTAAATTTTCAATTTGAAGTTATATTACAGTTTATAGAAATTTTTATCTTCTAGATTTTTCCTTAAGTGGGTCGTAGAAAATATATGCTTTTAGACTCGTGTGGATTGTCCATATCACACTTGAACGATTGAGCAAACTTCGTCCTCGTGCGAAATGTCAAATCAATTTATCCATCCATTTTAAAGTTATCGAATTAAAACATTCAAGTTTTCAAAATTTCAACACCCTGTATTTCGAAAAGTAAATGTGCTATACCCCTTAATCCTCATATCATTTTGTCCAATTTTACGAGAGGAATCTACATGCAAACGTTGTAATTACCCTTAACGTTCGAGATGCTTATACCATTTGTTGCGCGATCGTATTGAAATAAATTGCACCCTGTACAAAATTGTTCCAAACAAATTGCATTCTTTCTTTGATCTACTCGATTGTTTCAAATTGTTATTCGAAGATTCCCCAAATTGAATAATCAACCTGATTCAATTCTGGGCTGTTAGGTAGCCACATTCATACTATTTTATTTTATTTTAGTTTTAAAGTTACTAAACTGTTTTCATAAATGTGTTATTTGTTAAAATGTTATAGTTTTCATTTGCAACGAGCTCAAATGCACTCGCTCAAAAACCAAAAAAAATATTTCCAATTGAAAAATGTACTCCTTTATTTCGGCCCACAGTCTTTACATATTTTTGAATTCCGTGATTCGACGTTATGCAGTGTTGCCATGTTTATAGTTTTTCCAATGTTATATGACTATCAAAAGATTTTTATTTGGAAAAATGAAAAAGGAAAATATTATACGGAAGATATTAAAGATAGATTATCAAGAAATAATCATCGCTCATGTTGCTTTTGCTAACAAATTTTACGATGTTGTATATAATGTTCTAAGTAAAATTAAAATAATAACAGCAATCTTTTATCACCCATTATATCAATTTAACTTAATATAAACCACGTAGATGGATAATTTTCTTGTAAAAACCCGTAGTTATTGGTTTTACCTCAGGCAACCATAATTAAACTTATTCTGACAACGGGAATTTATCAAACAAAAAAAATGTTACTAAAAAGAGGAATCTTTGGAAAATAAATAGTGTGGGCATACCGTTTCAAAAAAGTCTGTGGTGAACTGAATTGTTTTTTAAATTTGTGTTGTTTTTTGGGGTAGTGTAGTGTAGTGTAACTTTTTAACGCTGTATCTCGAGAAAATTAGGCACTAAATAGTTATAATTGAGTACATTTTCAAGAAAGTCTGTTGGCAAGAAAATGATTTTGGTTGGATTTTGATCCATTATCTTGAAGATGTATCTTTTTTTGTCTTACAGCCTGTTCTGGCTTCTTATGCCTTTTCACCCTTTTGTCAGATGTCATATTTTTGATCTATTGCCAAGCCTTGGCAGTAAAATTCATCAAATCGCAGGAAAACTAAGGAATCGGGAAGAAAAATCGTGACGTTTTGAATTGTCCCTCCTTGGGCTGGTAAACAATAGTTTCGGCCCTATTTTAGGTGTTCATGTGATTGAAAATCCAAATAAAAAAAAGGTAGAACGTGTCGCGGGACACACGTTAGGAACTTTAGTTCCTTTTAAGCAAAAGTTATGTAATACATCTGACGTTATAGATAAACAATTTGCATATTCTTTGGTGGTTGAGTAGTAAGCACACCCGACTCTCACGCGGTAGACCCGGGTTCGATTCCCCGCGAGGAATTTTTTTTTATTGTTAATTTTATTTTTAAATAATTATTCTGCTTGATATTAATAACGACAACAGGTAGACGTTTGAAATATTTAGCAGAATATTCATTATTATAGATAATGGTACGGTACCCTCCATGAGGGAGTCCGACTGGCAACATCTACTTATAACAGCATCGTATATTTAAAAAAGGAAACCGTAGCATTATACAAATTGGACATTCGTTTACCACAAAATTAGTGGAAACATAAAATTGAATTGTTAAATTTTTAATTTGAAGTTATATTACAGTTTATAAAAATTTTTATTTTCTAGATTTTTTCCTAAGTGGGTCGTAGAAAAAATATGCTGCTCGACTCGTGTGGATTGTCCATATCGCACTTGAACGATTGAGCACTCCGCCTACGGCGTCGTGCTTCATCTTCGTCCACGTACGATATGGCCATCATATCCACACTAGTTGCACAAACTACAATTTCTTTCAAAATATGCCCTTTTACATTTAAAAACTACCTGCCAAATATCAAATCAATTTATCCATCCATTTTAAAGTTATCGAATTAAAACATTCAAGTTTTCAAAATTTCAACACCCTGTATTTCGAAAAGTAACTAGACCCCTTAATCGCGCAAAAAAAGTTATGGAAATAATAGTAAAAATTTATCCGAACAAATTCAAGTAGATCACTAGCACTGCGAATACCAGCTTTGCATAGAATTTTAATATAGCATCGGTGGTTAGAATGCTCGCATTGCACGCGGGCGGCCCGGGTTCGAGTCCGGGTATGAGCATATTTATTATTATGAATCGCTGCTTCGTAAACGAGAGAGAGACTAAGGAGGCACAAGCACGCAAAAGCAAGGCACATAACGAAGCAATGTAACATAACGCAGCGTAACGTAACGCGTAACGGTCAGATCTTTTGCGTCGCGACCCCTGGTCGCTCAAACATAACCTGGCGTAAAGAACTAAAGTTCCAATAACAAATGAAACTCTAGCAACGTCGAAAACAAGGCGAGTAACAAACAACAAAGTTTGACAAACTATTAATTGAAGACAAAAAATTTCACGTGGTTGCACAAGAAACTTTCAAAGCGGAAATGGATATTTTCCCGCCGACTCATAAATAATTATCTGTTGAAACCCCTTTTGTAGTGATGATAATGAATCGTTGAAGTTAGATTTGCAGATAATCGTGGTCTCGGCCAATCTGCATAAATTAAATAGTTGAAAATTGCAAAGAAAACAGAATTTACTTAACAGTGTAAACGATAACAGTACATTTAAACTAATAAGCACTTTTAAATATTCCACGTAAAGTACGAAATTGTACGGCACAATCTAACGGTATATATTATATTGATGGGTCTCTCGAGATTTCAAAATAAAAATCTATAAGACTATTTCACAAGCCATTGATTATGGAATCCGCGGTGTTTCACTCATTTTGTACGCTTTAACAATATAAATTGTTCGTTAAAATTTTGCATTCCTTCCTCTTTCATCAAATAAAATATAAAAAATGTTATTCAACACAAATAACAACAGGTTAAGCGACTACCTACATATTGTCTATTTTTGCATTTCGAAAAAAAACCCATGACACAAAATTATTCAATATGTTAAACTTGGTTTCTTAGAAGAATTCGGATTTTCGAAGAAGTCGTTAGAACCAGTCAAGGTGAATCAACTTTCCAAAAAAACCAGATATATGATTCCAAATGAATTTTATTATATCTAAAGCTACTAAAAATTGATAGAAGCAAGTATTTTGTACATAATTAACTTGCTGCCACGCTATCTAGTGAGTAGTAAGATTGTTTAAAAGCTCATAAGCTGTAGCTCCATCTGTTGGTTAGTCTAGTCTTTGTAACTCGGTGTTGAGTGGTGGAGAAACCCAATCCATGAAGATGCCACGTACATGCTGTCAGGTAGAAACGTTGGTGTGGTACACAGACGGATCAAAAACTGACATAAGAACATGAGCTGGAGTCTACGCTATTGACACGTGTTTTCAAATGAGCATCGAAAGGGAATATAGAGGCCAAAAGATTCTCATACTATCATATATTCAGGCAGCACAGACATGTATGTATGAATGTATTTTGGGGTGACATTCACTGAAAACTAAAAGATCTATGGCGCCCCCTTACTTCTACTCAGTTTCTAAGGAGAGTCTCAGAAACTAGTAGTTTCTTTAGTCCTATTTCCCGGATGAATTTTAGGATGTCTGCAGGCTTCAACTTAGGTAAATGTTCCTTTTCTATCCAGTAATCTCCCAGGTGCTGTGCAGTTGGAAAGTATGTGGTGGAGGCTTCTTCTTCCTTGCCACAAAATCTGCATTTTTCCTCCTCCACTATTTTGAGCTTATAGGTGCCTATTCAGGCGACAATGTCCTGTTAGGATCCCTGTTAAAACACTTAGCGCAGTTTTACTTTGACTTATGCATTCATTTGATCTCAACAGGTTGTAGTCACCCAAAAGAGTCTTTGATTGTATAAGCCCTACAAGATCTTTCCAATGGTCAGCTCTTTTCTTTTTCTTTCTTCTAATATTACATTGGGGCTGATTCCGCAAAAGGATTCGGGCCCCCAGAAAGGTATTTCAGTCCCCCTCTTTGCTAGTTCATCTGCTATTTCATTTCCTTCTATTCCAGTGTGTCCTGGAATCCATAGTAAGGTGACAATATTGTTCTCGCCTAGTTCATTAAATTTGTCTATGCATTTCCACCACTTTGGAACTGATTACACAAGAGCTCAGTGCTTTAAGGGCTGCTTGACTATCCGACATTATGAAAATCCTTTGTCTTCTGTATCAAGACATCTTTACAGATCTGTTACTTTCTACAGTACCACGAAGAATTTATAAACTTTTATTATTAAATCCTTGAAACCAGATACCGAATAAACGAAATATTGTGGAATAGACTTTACCGAAATGATTCTTTCTAAATGTAGATCTCTTACAGATGTCTTGAGACCATAAATTTTCAAGGGTGGCAAACCCATTAACCTGAAAATTACCGTTTAACGACATAGTAAAATATCGAGAGAGTGAAACCATTAAAAGTCTTACATAAATAGCTATTACAAGAATATAAAAAACACCTTGTACAATGGTAAACCCAACGAACGTCGATTTTAAGCCCACGCTGGGACTAACTAAGGGAGTTATCGGTCAAGTGTCAAAAACAGCGGAAGAAACGGTAGTTAAATTTATTTTTAGTTGATGAAACGTTTGGTTGCATAGTTGCCGATTCATTCTACTTCTTCTAGCCATTAGCGCACGCAAAAAATAGAAGACCCAATTCTTTTGGGTTATCATTGACAGTTTTCCATCCTGAAAGCTTTTCGTAAGATTTCTGTCGTCCCATAATATCTACATTTATGTTCTTCAAATCTGCAAAGGGCTTTTCGTAATAGATAAACAATATGTAAGCATTAACACACAGAACACACACCAAAAAAAAACTAACCAGAAAAGGAATTTCTGGCAAAAACATAACAATCTGCACTGATAGTAGACAAGCCCTATTAGCATTGAGCAGACAACGTGTTATATCGGGGCTAGTACTAGAGTGCTACCAAGAATTAGCTAACGCTTCGGCAGATAACAATATTATCCTGAGGTGGGTTAAAGGGCACGACAGTAGTAAAGGGTGTGTTCGGTGAGTATTGGCCTACACCTGCCGATATAAAGGAGATATCTCCTAGTGACCTGTCCACCTACATGGAAAGAACAGGATGGACGATGACCTAGAAGGATAATTCCTCGGGAGGATGTACAATGGGTCACATATGTGTCCTAAGTGCTGTGACTCTACACTCACCCTCCCTATTCTACAGATACAGATACAGATGTAAACATTAAAACCACTGTTTTATAATTCTGTGAGTATTTATTTGAAAAAGCAAGCCGGACGCCTATGCCTATTCATTTCTTTATATTTCCTGAGTAGGTACTACAATTAGTTGGCTGCGACGTGGCACAAAAGGGCCGCTTGCTGATATTTAGTGACCGGATCACTTTCACTATCGTTCAGGTCTGATGCTTTAAATAAATATATTTTTAGAGGACGTCATCTCGCTGAAGATTAAAAGAAGTATGAGGCTGTAACCGATGCTAAATATAGATATAAATAAAAATCTAGCGTGTTTTTAAGGCTTAGTAAAAAAAATTTTTTGGTGGTGTTTTTTTCTTTATAATTGGAATTAATCTCAGAGATGAAAAAAAAAAAATTAACCGCTAAACATTATATTTATAATTTTAGCGTAATCTACGTACAATTCAGAATCTTGAACCTTGAACTTGTTATAAACAATTGAATAGTATAATAATGGATATTAACGGGATTTGAAGAAGAAAAAAAAAGCAAAAATCACATGACTATTCTTAACTAACCGTTTCGGTGATTAATAGTACCGTTAATTTTTCCAAATATATGTATGAAAACATCAATCACAGCTGTCGTTGTGCTGGTATATTGTTTAAATAAAAATGATGGTTTGTACGTAAGAAATATCCGTATCTAACAGAGCGTGTACGAAAATGTTTTTGGTACAAGTACAGTTACAGTACTTTTTTCATCTATCTTCGACTACGGGCATGCAATTTTGTTAATAGGAAAGGAAAACGGACCGTTAGGTCGGTATTTTTTTTTAATTTCATAGTAATAGCAAGTCATAATCTTTAAAAGAACCGAAGAAAGATTATTTTCAAGTGACATACCGAGGAATCGTTCAAGTTTAACTTAAATAATATAATTTTTTCTTGATAAATGAGTTAAATACAGGTTTAGAAGGTATATTTTAGGTAGATTTCTTCGTTCCTTACTTTGTCCCATTCCGTTTTTCCTGCTATTCTTCTTAAATATTTCATTTCCATTGCATTTATTTTTGTTTCATGCTTTTTCTGCAGTACCCAGTTCTCACTGGCATAAGTTATAGTTGGTAATGTAATTTTGTTGTATATTTCCATCTTTGTATTCATATCAATGTATTTATGGCTTAGTAATGTTCGATTTAAGGAGTAATACAATCTTGTTGATTTATTTGCTCTGTTATTAAGTTCTGCGTCTATTTTTCCATCTTCTGTTAAAAAGTAGTTATAGGTTGTTACTCTTTCTAATGTTTTGTGATTACATTTCAATTCCTCGTAATTATTCCCCTGTTTTTCATTTACTATCATTACTTTGGTTTTCTCTGTATTTATTGTCATTTTCATCTTTTCTATTTCTCTTGCCAGTAAGTTAATTAGTTTCTGCATTTTATTTCTCGATTTTGATATGAGTACGATATCGTCTGCGTATAGTAGGTTACTTAGTCTGACCGGTACCATGTTCCTGTACCCTATTATGGTGTCCAGATTTCCTCCTTGTCTTTTCATTTCCTTCACTATTTTGTCCATAATAATAACAAACAACAGTGGGCTCAAGCTATCACCTTGTTTTATACCTTTTTTCATTGAAAACTCTTCCGATCTTTGACCTCCTATCTGCACTCTTAATTTGACAGTCTCGTATGCGTTTTTAATTATATTAATTAGAGCTTTCGGTACTTCTAAGTCTTCCAATACCTCCCAAATTTTTTCTCTTTCTACTGTATCAAAAGCTGCCTTCAAGTCTATAAATGCTAAATACATTTCTTCTCTCGCTTCAATTGTATTAACACATACATCGATCTGCAATTTTGAATACTTGTCACTCTGACCGTAAATTTCAAAATATATGACTTCTGAGCCTAGGAAAGGAGATAGCTGAACATAACCAGCAAGGACTGAGGAAGTGTATACTTGAAATGATCATAATAATAATAATTTCTTGAAGAAACTGTATTTATAATGTACATCGCTATATATAAAACTATACGTCCTCCCCATATTGTCTATGCAAACTTCCGTATATTTCCCAGAATGTTTTGAAAGAATAATAAGGTCTTTGTACTTATATGCTTTGTACCAGATGGTAGTCTTCTACAATACCTCTATTGTCAAATATATCAGGCTAGAAAAACAAGAAAGACCCACGTGTGATGTTTTTAAAAAAAAAGTATAATATCCATCATTTTAAAAACGTTAATTCAAACTAATACTAACTTAGGAACTCAGTTTAGGACATTTTTAATCAATATTGGGACATGAACTTGTCTGAAAATGATGAGTAATGGTATTATGGATTTTCTTCTTTTGGTGTTGAAAGAGTGGATAGAAAAAAGTTGGATGCTGTCAAATCAGATTGAATCTTGCAATATTTCAATAATAAAAAATGTAAAAATATGTATTTCCTTTCTTTTTTTCCGATAAATATAATTGGTATTTCTTAAAAATAATATTTAAAGACAACCGAGAATGAATACATCCGATTTTATTTGAATACAATCCTCTCTCGTTCGTATGAAAAACAATTTCGCAGACAGGTTGATTTAAAAGGAGGCCAGAGATAATTCTCCTGTTCTATATGTCTGCCATTCAGTTTTATGTCATACCTTTGCGGCTTTTATGTTTCATTTGAAACTGAATATAAATCTACTCATTGCTCTTTCGAGAATTATGACCTCTGAGGTACTTAACAACGAGTTTTATTCTTATTAGTTTGCCCTTACGACTCGCGATATTATTATGACATATCCTTATTACTTGGGAAGAGAAAATTCATCGCGAAGTTGAAATGGAAGTGTTCATTCTACCACTGAGACGGAGATAATCAAAATTGAGCTCATGAAAAAATATTTCCTTAAAATATTTTTAACCCCAAACTTGAGCTAAAATTTCACATCTTAGTTTTCTTGGAATTTAGCGTGTGGAGTTCCACAAATGTCAAACAAAATTATTTTGTCCATTCTCTATGTACGTTAAAGAATAATGAATCTAACGAAATTATTATTATTATTATTATTGAATTAATCATAACAATCTGATTTATTTATTAAATATTGTATAGACTGAAACACCCTGTATTTTGTGTTAGCTAACAGTACCATTGACCTTGGTTGCAAGGTGTTGAGACCAGCCGGAGTACAAGAAGTGAAGAAGATTCAGATTTTGCACAGATATCTTTCGAGTTAACGAGATACGGGGGATATTGAAATAATTTTTTATATCGAAAAACAATTTTTTCTACAGCCGCTATGAAAAGTGACGTATTTCTCATAGCTTACTTAATTTCAAAACCAAATATTGCTCATACTGTGAGAAATACTATTTCTCACGGCACTTTGCCCACGCCAAATTTTTATTTTTACAGTTATTAAACACATACATAAAATACCTGATGTATTTGATTTTAATACATTAAAATAAATGCTCAAAATGTTCTCCACCTAGTTGTTGGCAATAGCACAGTCTCCTATAAAACTCCTCCTTAACTTTGTTCAAAGTTTGAGGTGAAATATTCCGTATTTCTGTAGTTATCCTGTCTTTGATGTCTACAATGCTAGTTGGTTGTGTTGCATATACTTTGTTCTTGAGATAACCCCACAGAAAAAAATCTAACGGCGTAAGGTCTGGCGATCTAGCTGGCCACTCAATAGTACCTCTTCGTCCTATCCATTTATTGGGGAAGATTTTATCTAAATAAGTTCTTACCATTAAAGCATAATGGGGTGTTGTCCCTTCTTACTGGAACCGAACATTTTCATTCGCTAAGCTAGGATATATTGCGTTTGCCAACGCAGAAATAACTTCATTTCTAAGCATATTTGAATATTTTTCAGCTGTCAAATTTCCATCTATAAATATAGGATCAATAATATGGTCGCCTATGATACCGGCCCAAACGTTCACCTTTTGAGGGTACTGAATTATGTGTCTCACGCATCCAATTAGGATTCTCTGCTGACCAATATCTACAGTTCTGTCGGTTTACCTCTCCATTCAATGTGAATGTTGATTCGTCAGAAAAAAGAATGGTACCAAGAGCTATCTCATTTCTGTTCAGCTTATTCATAAATCTTTCGCAGAAATCCATTCTACGATCTGGATCGTCTTCTGTTAACTACTGCACAAAAGTTAAATTGTAGGGATGAAGTTTTTCTTTATGAAGACATCTTAGAACAGTTGTATGACTAACATTATTTTCACGGGCAATTTGACGTGTACTTGAAGTTGGATTCTCTTCGACACTTAACAAAATATCCACTTTCACATCATCTTCAACGAAGTGTGGTTTACTTTTCAATGGTTTGACATGTCCAAGTTCTCTGAATTTTGCATGAATCTTACACACAGTAGTTTGTGAAATATTAGGCAATTCGGGATACCTGTGATTAAATAAGTTTGCCACTTCAACTTGAAAAACTAGAAAACAATCCACATTATTTACCGATTTAAAACAATCCACATTATTTACCGATTTTGTCTAATTATTGGCGTTTTTAGGCAATTTTTAGGTATTTATGATAAAATTCATGGGCGTAGCAGGTTTTGTTTAATATACAAATACGTCTAATAACTAGTTAATTTAGATTTTTGATAAATCCATATTTAGCTAATATAAAAAAGTACCAATATTTCAAGTGTAATAAATTATTAATTTTAAAATTTCACCCTGTATAATTCATAGTAATTATGTATAATATAAATAATATGGATACTGGATATTGGAAAAAGCTGCAAAAGTATCTTACTCTAGATTTGTGACAGAAAATTTCAAGAAAAAAGTATGAGCTGGCATACGAAAAATTTATAAAGTGGAGAAGAAATACAAAAAGAATCTTTTTAGGAAAGTGTACTTATGGTAAATTTTAAAAAGTTGCCAAAAAAATTTAAAGGTCACAGTTTGAGCAGTTGTAGAAAAAGTATAGTGTGCAACATGCGGGGAAAGTACTTTTCTCACTTGTTGCACAATATACTGTTATATTTTCGATATTAAAAAGTTGAGATATTGTTGCCTAAATGGGCACCTGAAAAAGCTTCTGTGGAGAAGGAGAAACGAGTTAAAGCCTACAGAAACTTTCAGGTAGGTACTAAGTAGAAGTAAGGGAAGACAATAGATCTTTCAGGTCTCAGTGAATGTCACCCAATTTACATCTGACGATTTTCTTCAGTATTTTGTGTCCCAAATTTATTAGCGTTCATATTTTCTGTCAGTATCCTTATTTGTAGGCTTCTCCTTAACTATATACACTTTATTTTTGTTAGTTTCTTTATTTCAACCATTTCCATTATTTTTTGACTCTTTTTTTACATCCATTTGTATTTTCTTCATTTGCCTGTTGTCTAGAAATGTCTTCTACGTCTTTTTTGGTAAAATCTTTCAATTCCCCCAATTTTCCATCCATTTTTTTTGTTAAAATATATTTCAAATTCACAACAACAATTTTATCAACCAGTAGTGAAGAAAATTAAAATCATTGATGGGCGATATATGAATTTCCACACAACTAGTTGTTGAAACGTCGGAAACTGTACAGTATCTCGACATTCTTTCTTTAACTCTTCTTTAACCGTTGGATTTCTTTAGTCATCCCCATATCGAGAGAACTGTTATACATTTTATTAGACATCTATAGGTGGCGGTGCTTTTATATATACGAATACGCAGTGTGCACTAACAGATCCTTTCAAAGGATGTCGTAAATAACCCAGTTGAATGATTTTTTTACTACTCCCTTATCTATATTTATTCCATAAACACTTTCTTTAAGTGCAATTAACGTTCAACAGTCTCCTGATTCACCAGACTTGGTACCGAGTGAATAAAAAAACTAATAATTATGTTACGCTTCAATCAATAAATAAAAAAATTGTTTATAACTGTTAAATGAACACCCATTGGCCTTTTTTGATACGTATCTGTTGCCTAAGGGCGATAATCTAATTAATTATAAACGTCTAGGTCACATTATTTGATTTACGACCAAAATCTCGCTACTACTCGTCTATTTATAGCTACAGAAACAGTTATAGAAATATAAAATAGGGTGGAGATTTCGTTTTTTATTTTTTTTTATTTTCGTAGACAATGTAGTTATGTGGAATTGCTATTATTATGACACGCTGTCTAATAGGTTCATTAAAAACCATCTCCAGTTTACAGGTTTTTATACAGGATCGTTCTAAAAACCGAAAGATGCTCTACAGATCTTATCTCAAATATTCTTCATGTTTGACCAACGTTAATATTACAAGCTGATGATTAGTCTACAGTCTATGTAACATATTATATGCATCGTTAGACAGTCCACAATAAGTCTACATGATATGTATGTATATATAAGATTATACAGATTGCGAAAAAACTTTTCGAACCATGCGATTTACACAAGTACAAGGAAAATATGAGAAAAACAGCTTGAAAGAGAGAAAAAGATTAATTGTGCGTGGTGAGCGAGGGCGTGTATTTTTTGCAGAGGCTCGCCGAATCGTCATTGCCCCCCTATTTAAACTGCTGTTGCTAGAAGTGCAGATTAATTTGTACAAATGATATTTTTGTCTCTTTTTCTCGAGCTCATGCACTAATAGGTAAAACTAAACACTTTCATCCGGCAGGATTGTCCTTTACAGAGATAATTCACTAGTTGTAGTATTCAGTATGTTCCCAACCTGGAAGGAGTGAGGGTGTAGAAATAGGGGGCAATGAACATTCAACCAGCCTCTGGAACTAAATACACGCATATATATTATTCCGTTCTTTTTGAAATTAAAATTAAACTTGATTTTAAATAAAAAACGGAAACATCAATAAATTTCTTAAGCCGCCATAAAAAGTAGTTTAAAAATGAACATGAACTCGAAAAACAATGTCAATGTCGTTTAGATTTAGCGCAAACTTAAAAAACTATATCACGTACATTAAAAATGCCTAACATATGTTAAATGTAGAAAGTCTTTCGGTAACTAGATTATTTCACTGAGTTCGTAGGAGTGGTCGGACAACTTGAAATTTTTAACATGCAAATCATGATTCACATTAAGGAATTTCAGGTGTCTGGATAAAAGGCGAATTATTAATTCGATAAGGTTATGTGGTGAACGTTGTTGAAATCAAATAAATGCAAAGTCAAAGTATAAAAAACTGCGCTAAGAGTTTTAACAGGGATATTCTTGTCTGAATTGGCATCTGAAAGAGCTCAAAGTAGTGGAGGAAGAAGAATGTAGATTTTGTTGCATGGAAGAAGAAACCTTTCCAACTGCACAGCACTTAAGAATCCTAGAGCACAGCACCTGGGAGATTACTGGATAGAAGAGGAACATTGAAGCCTACAGACATCCTAAAATTCCTTCGGGAAATAGGACTAAAAGATCTACTAGTTTCTGAGACTCTCCTCAGAAATTAAGTAGGAGTAAGGGGGGCACAATGGATCTTTTAGGTTCAGTGAATGTCGCCCCATAATACATATATACATACTCGTATGGAAATATAATGGGTCTTTCCACCCGTATTTTCACCTCTCTGTAACATTATAAGAGGATAAAATTATCAACCCCTACTCTATTTAATTCTAGAGTGTAGTCTCGTCAGTACAAGGTAGATACCATCCGTCCAGAAGCTCTAAGAGCATGATTTAATGTCTGTCGGAGCATATGGCCCGAGAATTTTGAAAAAAAAATTTTGTAAGGCAATATAATTAAACTATTATCTTTCACATCTATCAAAATTATTGATTTATTCGATATTGAATGATTGAATCAAATTGCAATTCATCTCCTGCTTGAATCAGAGTGTAGTAGTAGCAGAGACACTATATAATATATGAATTTAAAAAAAAAACTGTTAGAAAATACTTAGACATAGTAGGAAGGTATGCATCTTCGTTTCTCATCTCAGGTATGTGTTCACATGGTAGTGACCTCCACCGAGGCGGGTTAGCAGCAACGAAGCGGTCAGTACATTCGATTTTTTACGTCTGATACATTGTCGTTTAAAACGTATTTGTATAGTTAATATTTATGTACTCACTATTTGTATTTTAAACCGTCTTAAATGGAAACGAAGGCTGAGATCATGTCAAGGGGATAAATATTTTGATAAGGAAAAACTTTTATCCCACAACATTCTCTACAAGAGTATACGTAAATTTAAATATTTTTCTAACAATTAAATTTTCTTTTCAATTTGAAGTAAAAAAATTTAATATTTTTTAAGAAGTTGAAGTGATTTTGGTGACTGAATTATCGGTAATGATACGAAACCTGGTAGATCCGGATCGTGGGAAAAAGTATATGTTTGTGGTCTCAATGGTGCTTACACGGGGATGCAAAGTGTGTCTGCAAACATTGCGGTGGTGTATTCAAAGAAAATATCGTTTGCTTTCAAGTGGTTGAAGACAATAAGAAGTCCTCAAAACGATGAAGAAGAAGAAACTAGATAAACTTGTATTTAACGGTGGATTATTGTCTTTGACGACGGCAAACAGTGGCGCACAATTCGAAACTATTAAAAGGGAGTCGATATAAATTATAGAAAATCGTTTTTTAATTGTTTGAAGATAATAAAGTGTGCAACAATTTTATTATTACTTATAAAAAAAGCTGAAACACATATACACTGTGAAATTTTTTAATTGGCAGTATTTTTTTTGTTTTTTTGGGCGATTTATTTTATTTTCGCAGGGCTAATGAACTAGCATGTCCCTAACATTACTGTAAATTTGGAAGCAAAAATAATGTACAGGGTCGGACTTATAAAAAAAATTATGTAACAGTGCATTTGAGCTCGTTGCAAGTCTGACCCTGTACATTATTTTTGCTTCCAAATTTACAGTCATGTTAAGGACAAGTTAGGTTATTAGCCCTGCAAAAAGAAAATAAATATCCCAAAAATCAAAAAAAATATTTTCAATTAAAAAATGTACTCCTTTATGTCGGCCCACAGTGTAGAGTGATTACAACATTTTTTTCTCTGTATTTGTTTCATTAACATTTTTACATAGTGATTAGACAACTTCAGTGTCAAAGACAGTTAATTAGGCCACCCTGTAATATCTTTCACTGACGTGGCTTAAAAAGACGTATAAATAATGTTTTTTTTGTCAATTTTTTTTTTCCAAAATATACATTTTTAAATAGCCGAGTTTAAATCAAAAATTAATTATGTAAAATTTTTTTTAAAATGTTTATAGATGAGCAGATTTGATTAAAAAATAATTGGAAAAATTTGAATAAATTAATTATATTTATTAAATAAACCGGTGACTATTATTATTAAAAAAAATAGGGAATATGGTTGATGACATGAAAAGAATTGGACAGAGGGATTTGGGAAAAAACAATATTTAAATCAATGACGGGTCTTTCTTGGTACTTCTAAAAGTTGCGAAAGAATTGCAAGGTCAAATTTCAATAATAATTGTTCCAATAATATTTACAGGTATCAAGAAATATGATTAAAAGGGAACTTTATATTCAAATTGTTTGGGAAAAAATTATTATTAATTCTATCTAAAAATGAACAGAGAATAATTTGAATTTATTAGATTATTCAAGTATAATTTAAATTCCAATTTAATGAATAATTCAAATTAATTTGTAATTCAATAAAATTCCTAGCAGATTCTTTGGTTTTAAATAGAATAATTTTAAAGATTTGGTGAATCAGCAATAATAAATCAATAATAATAAAAAATGTTGTGGCTGTTAATCTACAAATAAAATTATTATAAAGTGTAGCAAAATAAAAATTTGTGATAAAACGTTTTAAATGAAGTTACGTATTTTGAAAAAATGCGAAAATCTAAATTTTACATTTGGAAAATAAAAAAATTGATAAATGATAAATCTGTTTGAAATTTTCATAAACCAGATTGTTTAAAATGGAATGAAAAATAAAAATATACATTCAAGTTGCATTGAATTTTTTTACGAATATTCTTAGATTAATTAAATATTTTATTTTATAGATTAAATATTTCGATTTATTGGATTTCAATTGAATTTTTTATAATTAAATTATTGAGACGTGCGAGGTATTTTACGAAAAAGTGCACATTACAAAAAGATTTTCAAAAATTGAAAAAAATATTTAAAAATTCTATATCAACACCTATATCTTTTTAAAATAATTATTGAATATAATTTTACAGCAAATTAATATATAAAGCTTTTGTGAGAAAATAATTTTGTAAAAATGTGTTTTAAAATGTACTCTTGAGAAGTTTTTTTAATTTAAAACATCACAAGTGATTTTTATAAAACATAAATTTTTACACAAAGAATAAAACGACAAATTCAAAACTCATGAATGAAAATCCCCTTAAAATCAGAAATAAAATGCATCTAGTGAAAATCACCAGAAACCGCATTACAAAAATAAGAAAAAAAGCCAAAAAGTCAGTAACCACCTCATCACAAAACACTTATTCACTTTTAAACACCTCACTTACCTCAAAAATTATCCAAAAAACTAAAAAAAAAAAATCGAAGGAAAATTCGAGCAGTGTCCTGCCTCTTCCTGCACTTTAGTCCTGCAAGGATCACTCGGCGATACGCGATAAAGAAGTACAGAGTGTCCGCGAAAGACGCGAAATAGATTCGCCGGCAGTGTGCGCTAAACTCGTGCGATTCTGAGAGCAGCAAGTTTAAATACTACCAGAGCGGGGGTAAAACGCGATGTCTTCGGAGTCTCTACGGTTTTGTTAGCATAAGGCCGGAGGCGCAAGAAGATCGAAGAATGCAGCAGATGATGAAAACACAAGTTCAAATTTCGATTGCCCAATTTTTTTTTTGTATATAAAAACCTTCAATTTTATTCTTCTCTGAATTAAATTTGAATTTCCACTTGAATTTTTTGGAAAAAATGAATATGAATCTACAAAACTATTCAATGAATGAAGGCAATTGGCAATTTTTTACTGAGAAGGTATTCAATTCGAATTGGATTCAGTATAGAAGCTTAAAATTCAATTTCAGTTTATTGGATGTTTAATTTTGAACATACACAAGAAAATCAAATAGGAAATGTATGATGAATGAGGTATTGATAGGTTCATGTCATTTCCAAAACATGTTCCAATTCTTGTTTCTTAAATATTGGATCCTGGACTTCGTACCTCATCAAACAGATTTCAAATATTCAAAAATACACAGTGTTCAATTGAAAGTAAAAACAATTGACTGATTTTTGTCCAGAGAATTCGACAGTTAAGGCTTGCCAGTGTTTTTCAAAATTTTTTTTGAACTTTGTATATAGTTTTAACAAGTCTTTCTTTTTTTTACTAATCTTCAAGGATCTATGGAATTTTTGGGTTAATTACCATGGAATGATATTCAAATTTTGCAAAAAAAGACAAAAGGCGTCAATTTTCAAAATATTATTAAACAGTTTGTATGTTCTCTCGTAAAAGAAGAAATTTATTTCAATACGATCGCGCAAAAAATGGTGTAAGCATCTCGAACGTTAAGGGTAATTACAACGTTTGCATGTAGATTCCTCTCGTAAAATTGGGCAAAATGATATGAGGATTAAGGGGTCTAGCACATTTACTTTTCGAAATACAGGGTGTTGAAATTTTGAAAACTTGAATGTTTTAATTCGATAACTTTAAAATGGATGGATAAATTGATTTGACATTTGGCAGCTTGTTTTTAAATGTAAAAGGGCATATTTTGATAGAAATAGTAGTTTGTGCAACTAGTGTGGATATGATGGCCATATCGCACGAGTGCTCAATCGTTCAAGTGCGATATGGACATTCCACACGAGTCGAACACCATATTTTTTTTACGACCCACTTAAGAAAAAATCTAGAAAACAAAAATTTCTATAAACTGTAATATAACTTCAAATTAATAATTTAACAATTCAATTTTATGTTTCCACTAATTTTTTTGTGGTAAACGTACAGTTCTTGAATGTCCAATTTGTATAATGCTATGGTTTCCCTTTTTAAATATACGATGCTGTTATAAGTAGATGTTGCCAGTCGGACTCCCTCATCAAGGGTACCGTACCTTTATCTATAATAATGAATATTCTGCTAAATATTTCAAACGTCTACCTGTTGTCGTTATTAATATCAAGCAGAATAATTATTTAAAAATAAAACCCAGGTTTACCACGTGAGAGTCTGGTTTGCTTACTACTCGACTACCGAGGAATATGCAAATTGTTTATCTATAACGTCAGATGTATTACATAATTTTATAAAATCTGAGGTCCCCTTAAATACCCATTTTATTCTTTATTTTTTTATCGCTGATCGATGTAGCTCCAAAAAAACTAATAGTGTTTTCAAATTACTTAGCTCAAAAGTAACAAAATCAGTACCATATTACGGATAAACCACAAATCCTACTTAGATAAAGTTGTGATGCTCAGTAACATAAAAGCAGCCCCAGCACAAAACATAAAATGAAATTTATAGATTACTCTGTTTTCAAACCAATTTACGTCGGTGTTTTTTGCCTTTTGGTAAATTTTTCGTATAGCAATTTTTTTTTTAGAGCCAGGAAGCTTACAAAACCTTTATTACTTCATAAGTGCACTTAAAAACACCATTTGACTACTCTATAAGCATCTCTTTATTTATTATTTATACATCAAATCGAATGGATCGATTTCCATAATACTAAATCATAATTTTTATACTCATTGCCAATGTTCCAATCATGTGTGTCTAGGAACTAATTTACTGAAATTAATTGTTGATTACGCTAAACTAATGTTCCATAGACTAAAAAGAGATCCATCTAGAGGACAGAGGCGTTACACAAACCATTCCTATAAGGCGCAACGTCAGATTTTTAGTTTTTTTTTTGGTGAGCTCTTCATTTTCATGATTTCATTCAGCTTCCGAGTCATCTCTTTGTTCGTAGAAATGATTCAAATGATTGGAAATTTGTTTTATCCTGAGGTGGGCTAAAGGGCACGACAGGAGTAAATGTAATCGCATTGCTGATTCTTTAGCCAGAGAAGCGGCTGGACTAAAAATTTTAGGACTCAGTGACACCTACGGCCTAACGACTTCGACAATAGGGTACAAGCATAAATTTTGCTATTGGTGGGAATTGACGGTTTACCAGGTCTACTAATGCCTATTTTTTCAAAAAAATATAAACTTTACTTTTAAAACGACTTTAAAAATCATAAAATTTGAAAGTCCGCCAAAACGCGCTTCACGTCATAAAGATGGCTGCCCCATGGTGTGACGTCATTTGTTGTTCTTATTCGTGTATCACGCTCTGAGTTCTTGTGACCTAATTTGTTTCTGAAAGCTTCAAAAATGGATAAAGCCGAAGAAAAAACTTTGTATTCCAAGTATTGCATTGTTCCAGTGTGTAAATCAACGTCTATTAAAATTCCAGACAAAATATTTGTTACTTTACCTGGTGGCGCAAGCAAAAATACACTTAAGAGAAGGGCATTACTTTTGTTTGTGATGACCATTTTAATGTTAGTACCTACTTCTATGCTGGTAATTTTTATTCTTAAATAGTTTGAGGTTATGTACCTATATGTCTAGGAATCAACCATAAAAACATCATTTTCTTACTACCACACATCGAAATATGATTGGTATATATTATATAAATGAAACATAGTTTAAATCGTACTTACGATAATGCTTCAACTCCTCTTATTTCCTCTGCATTGAAGCAGCTGTTTGACTTCATAAATTCAAGCAGCATAAATGAGTCTACTTTGGGCAAGTTATCAGTTTGTGCTTTTACAAAACCTTCGCTAGCCATATCTTTACTCACAAAATATGGAAGAATCGTCACTGAACACTGAACTAGTAAATAAAATATAATCTTCCAAAAGTTTTAAAATATCCTCGGAAATATCGAATATTTATGACCACTTTCCACTTTACGTTGACTTTTAGAAATAAAAAAAGCACACACAAACTCGTAATGGTCTCAAACAAACATATAAATGATATTTTTACGACGATGAAGCAATTAATAGTTAATTAAAATACAATATAAACACACAACTACACATAACCTAATGCAATACCGGCCATATGACATAAGTTAACACAAGAGATATGACATCACACGTGTCATCGGAAGCGTTCGGAAATCCTCGGGTGGTGGTCGGAAAGTGCATTGAAATTTGAATTTTATTTTAAAATTTGGGAGTAATTTCCAATGGAAACTGGTTTATTTCCTATTGTAAGTAATTTTTGATATCATATTTACTTTTATAAATTAATATCCAAGCAAAATATGAAATATGCGTGTACTCCATTGCGGAACTAGCCAAACGTTACACCCATGTTGAATCCCTCAAGAGATGGGATGGAATCAAAGGATGCAGTCTTGTCAGGATCACCCTGGGCGACCCTGGGAAGCTGGCGCCGAAGAAATATTTGACGTTGACCAGGAAAAACCTACGTTTTGAGGAAACACCTCCATACTATGGGGCTAGTGGACACACCTCTATACAGGATGTGTGAACAGGAAGATGAAACTGTCAGGCATGTCTTATGCGAGTGTCCGGATCGTCGAATTAGAGAGTGTGTGTTCGGTGAGTCTTGGCCTACACCTGCCGATATAAAGGAGATGTCTCCTAGTGACCTATCCACCTTCCTGGGAAGGTCAGGATGGACGATGACCTGGGAGGACAGCTTCTCGGGAAGATGTACAATGGGTCACATGTGGCCTAAGTGCTGTGCGCCTACACTCACCCTCCCTACTCTCCAGATACAAATTGTTTCTACGAACGCTTTTTTTGCCTTAGTATTGGAAGATATAATAATTACTAAGTTTAAACAACTCTTTATTTTCGGCTGAAACTGTGATTTTTTCGTATTTAAAACCGTCAAATGCAGCTCTGAAGCTTCAGAGCTGCAGGTGATTCCCTTGTTGGAGATTCCACGCCACTGGAAGAGATTGCAGAACACTGAGTGCAGGTTTGCATGTGCATGGCAGGTAGAAGAGAATTTTTTTTATGATAATTGATGGCTTTGGTGAACACTTTTAGATGAAGGATTTACTATTTTTATAGACGAGAGAGAAATAGATAGAGGAATACGTGGTGTTCTTCAATTTACAAAAACCAACAGACGTAAGGCAATGCATTAAAATTTAATGTGATGGTTTTTATATCTGCTTCTATTTGCGTTTAACGTACTTTCTATAAGACGCTGTTTTTCTCGTCAAGTATGGACCATTAAAGCTGTGAAAATGTAATTTTAGACTTATTTAACTGAAGAGGTATTGAATTTTCACCAGGTTTGCTGCTTTTATTTATAAATTTGATCCGGATTTCGTACAATGGGGAGTGCAATTATTATTAATTACGGATCCGGATGGGTGGGATCGATTGTGTGAAGTAGAGGATGATAGTAGCTTCTTTCAGGTTATTTATAAGTTAATTTGAAACTATGAGGTTATGAAGTTGCGAATCACTTGTTTCTTGTTGTCAATAGGCTAGTTCTACTTCTTCACGCAATCATCACTTATGGAGCCATTGCGTGGAGTAGTAGAACTAGCCTATTGACGACGGGAGAAAACCTCTCCAAAATTCAAAGACTAGCCTGTATATGCATTAAAGGAGCTATGAGACCATGCCCAACGGCAGCCATGGAAGTGATCTCAACCTCACCCCTCTACATATAGTGGTGGAAAACGTTGCAGAAAGAATAAGATACCTACTGAGTGGGGGGGGGGGGGATTATTAAAAAAAACCACCTCCTCACTTCTTAGAAATCAGATAACCTGGGACATGCCACAAGACGGTATGATGAAAAAGTATAACTTTTCAAAGAAATTCGTTACGGAATTAAGCAACAAGAAGGAATGGGATCCAAATACCATTACCAGACTTGGAAAGAATGCCATTCAATGGTAAACAGACGGCTCAAAAGCAATAGAAGGAACTGGGATAGGAGTGTTCGGGCATAGTATATAAACAAAAAAATAGTAGGATCACTCTAAGCTATTCCTAGCTCGATGTCTATCTCACTCGGTCTCCGTCTCCGTCTTTTCTGGTATCTTGAAGCTCCCAATCGAGCGATAGACAGATACCGTGTGTCTTTTGTAGTTTTAAGGTACGAGCGGAGTTATTAATATACCGGCTGGACTGTCTTTGAAGTGAATTATTTAATTATTACAGTATATTTTTTATTGAAAAAAAATGCCATGAGTGTTTTGTGTGGACGGTTTTAGGAGTAGAGATGGGATAAAAATATCCTCCTTCAGATTTGTTTTCTTACTGGTCTGAGTTACCAGTAGGAACTACCAATAATATGTATTTGGATACATTTTACAATTATTATTATGAAAAAAAGGGAATTTAGACTCTGTCCAGAATTAACTGAAGAGCATATATATGTTTCCAAATAATGAAAGTTAAATATACTTCTCAGATTTTTAGTTATTTTGTTGCAGTTGCCCTTAACACATATTTTGATTTTAAAGTTTTTCTTGCAGATGCCAAGATAACTGCTAAATTCATTGAAACAATGAATTATGTTTTTGATTTATTAAATTCGTGCCATTTGAATAATTTCAATGCATTTATCCAACAACAGTTTGGTTTAGGATTTCATTTTTTTACTAAATGCAATTATTCAGAATTGTTTTTATATGCAAAACCAATTCTAAAGTATGTAGAATCTGGTATAATTTTTAATGACTTTAAATAGTTGTTTATGTTTTTTATTATAAGATATATTATATTTGTACATTTTTGACGAATTGTTTTATTTATATAATGTAGTAAAAGCTATTCTGATGAATGATTCTAGTTTATTTCTTATAATTAAATACATAGCGAAACAACATCGATTTTTGAAATTTTTTTAGCCTAACGAACATTTTTATCAGCCCCCGTACCAAACACTCCATTTATAAATTAACAAGATATCAAGATAGTAATTCGCGCGACCCCTGTATATACGACACACGTGTTGTTTTACGATAGTTTTTCGGTAAGTCTTTAGCAGCGCTACATGAAAGAGCCGACGAGAAGTAAACCTACTATTCCTTTGTTTATATACTATGGTTTGGGCCAGGAACCAAACACTCTGAAAGCTTGGGAAAAACCCCAAGTATCTTTCAAGCGGAAATGCACCAGATCCATATTGATAAAGGATACAGAGAATAAAGGATTATCATAATGTCGGATAGTCGAGCAGCCATTAAAGCACAGAGCTCTTGTGTAATCAGCTCCAAAATGGTGTGGGAATGCCTAGACAAACTCAATGAACTAGGCGAGAACAAAATAGTCACCTTACTATGGATTCCAGGACACACTGGAATAGAAGGAAATGAAAATAGCAGATGAACTAGCAAAGAGGGGGACTGAAATACCTTTCTGGGGGCCTGAACCCTTTTGCGGAATCAGCCCCAATGTAGTTATGGAAGAAATAGGTGAAGTCGAGAAAAAGAGAAGATTTGACTATTGGAAAGATCTTTTGGGTGACTACAATCTGTTGAGATCAAATGAATGCATAAGTCGAAGTAAAACTGTGCTATGAGTTTTAACAGGGATCCTAACGGGACATTGTCGCCTGAATGGGCACCTGAAAAAGCTCAAAATAGTGGAGGAAGAAGAATGCAGATTTTGTGGCATGGAAGAAGAAACCTCCATCCACATACTTTCCAACTGCACAGCACTTCAAAATCCTAGAGCACAGCACCTGAGAGATTACTGGTTCCTGCTAGATTCCTGCACACTATTAGAGCCGTTTTTGCACAGTAGATAATCTTATTTTTAAGATAATATCAACTAGAAGGAATGGGATCCAAATTCCATTACCTTGAAAATAATTCTTATTCTATTAAATGTTGTATAGAGATTTTTTGATGGAGTCAAGAAATTCATTGAGATAATTTTTGTCAAGAATGTTGACAATTTGACCAATGTAATAATATTACAATGAACAGGAAACGTTGAAACAAATCACTTAATTATAACTATAAATTTTATAGCACAAAACATTTAAATAAAGCTATTACGCGCTTATTAACAGTATTAAAACGCCACTATAATATTAATTTATCTTCTATCGTCTAAATTATAATCCAAAATACCGTTCTTTCGTTATACATCTTTCAACATTCACCGGCAAAATATAAAAACTAAAATAAATCTAAATTTAGACTTTCTCCCCTATGTTAAAAGAGAAAAAAAAAACTAAAAATAGAAATCCTGTCTATTTCCATCACGGTGACTAACTATTAAATAAGTTTAACCAGAAGTTTAACCGCCGGGTAAATGGATTAACAAGGGAAGGGGGTGGTTATGTAGACGCCCTCTGGATAATTTTATGATGGATATTTCCATATTTTGAGAGCCACCGCTTCTATGCGACAAGTGTTCAGGATGCAGCAGGGGTTCAGACCCTCATGGTGGCACTATACTAATTAGTGGCACTCTTATTATGGTCAGGACTGGACTTGAAATTTTTTTAATTTTAAGATAGTCAGAAATTTAAGCTCAGTACGTTATATTGTTAAAAAAAATATTCCTATAGCCCGTAGGACTGTACAGAATTAATAGTTATAAATATCTTTAGCTCTTTAAATGGATTGAAGTTGGAAATTTTCAAGAAATTCTTCCAAATCCATCCCAGAAGAAATCAATACGTCAGTTGGTATGTCCCCAACCTTCTCAATCATTCATAGCGAGAGGCTTTCAGATTTTCCTTCGAAATGATGATTCAGTTGAAGAACTTAATTTATCGTTTACAGGGTGAATCTGTAATCGAAGGGATGTTGTATGCGTTGACCTAGGTTTTTGAATATTTTAACGCACAAATCTCATGAATATTTTATGAATAGGGAGATTTGTTGTGTTTCAGAATAAACGTGTTTTAATTCGAGTTCGCTTAACCGATTAAATTGGCAATTTAAAGAGGAAGAGGAAAGAAATATATACCGTCCGACTGAGTATATAAATTTTTTTCTATATTGGTATCGTGTAATTTTTAAAAGCGTTATAAAAAACATTCATGCCATCAGTTACGAAATGCCTAATTTTGTGTAACGCGTGAGATTTTTGCGGAACGAACAAAGTGAGTTTCGCAAAAACTCACAAGTTACACAAAATTTCATTTCTTAACGTATTGCATACAAATTTTTTTCTAATTTTGAAGAAAGTAATAAAAAAATAAAATTCAATATAATTGATAAAAATTTGGAAACATAAATTTAGTTTGTTGCTGTTACTTCATGTTAGTTGTCAGTTTGACATTTTGTAAATTTGAGGGTAAGAAAGATCTAAAAGTTTCCACATTATGGACACTTTACTCAATGTTAAGGTCTGAACTAAATCTGAAAAGGAATATTGATATTAAAAAACATACAAATTTGGTAGCATATATTAAAAGGCAAGCGGACGGGTACAATGCTAAAAAGTCAAAAGTTTTTATTAAAGAAGATTTTGCCAAATTTTTAGTGGAAGCTAATGACAAAGAATACGTAATGGCTAAGGTTGCAATGATAATTGGAATGGCAGGAGCATGCAGAAAAGCAGAATTAACATTTCTTCCAGTTAAAAATGTTATAGACGAAGGAAGCCATTTTCGTGTTGATATCCCACCTTCAAAAACAAAAGTTTTACGGCAGTTTGCAATTACCACTGGAGACATTGAAAATACGAATCTTGTTGAAATATTAAGAAAATATAATAAGTTGCGTCCGCAGGTTCTTAAACAGAACAGATTTTTTGTAAAATATGCGAATGGAAAATGTACCAGAAATCCTGTGGGAATTAACACATTTAGCAGTCTGCCAAAAAGACAGTGGCGCTGATATCTTAAAATTAAAGAGGCATGGAGGTTGGAAATCTACCTCTGTTGCGGAGGGATATGTTGAAAATTCCATGAATAATAAAAACTTATAGCGCAAGAAATATTTGGTGAAACATCTAATGCAATGTGCGCCGCTTCCCAAATAACAGCAAGTTCGAGCAATGAAAAAAATATGTCGTCGGGAATTAATTTGAATAATTGCAATAATTGTGTTATCAATATTTATAATAATTAATTAATTTATAATTTATGTTTTTAACTTGTATTATAACAGTTTAATAAATAGAATAATTCTTTTTGTCACTAATGTTGAAATACATTTTTCTTCACCAACTGTATGAAATTTTACTTTATGCAACTAGTTACAAAAAGTAAGACGTTTCATAATGTCAATCAGTTTTAAAAAGTGTCACTTTATATGTCAAAATTAGAAAAAAATTTTCTTAGTATTTTGATATATATTGTTGTTTTTGTTATTTTTTTTAGCTCAAAAATAATATAACTGTAGTTAGAATTTGTTTATAACAAATTGTTAAGTTAACAAACAATGAAATTACTTTAAACAATCGAAATATAAAAAAGACGGTTATAAACAATAAAAAAATGGTAAACAAAAATTTCTTCAAATATTAAACTTGTCTATTTGTTTATAAACAATTTCTTAGCAAATGATGTAAAATTTTTTTTCCAATGATACTTAATGCCATTGTTGGATACGAAAACAATACCTAATAATATAACATTTGTTTAAAAATTTTTTTTTTTGTTAACTTTAAAAATGTATTAATAGCAAAATAATTAACTTTAATAATCTTTTATCGCGGTATCTTGTTAAGTATATATATAAGAAGAGCCCCACAAAGCCATTTTTAGGTTTTTTATTTAAACTTTTATGTCGTCATTTATGAAAACGGAGATAGGAAAAAAATTCGTTAATCAATTGCATAACTTTTTGAAAAATTGATTTTAAAATTTTTTTACAACGGGCATAAATTCTTTCAAGTATCTAGATGATACCATAATTTATTCAAATTTTTAAATTCATATTTGTTACTATAAAAAAATAATTTTCTGTGGTATGTCGTGTTTAGCGGCAGAGCACCCATGCCGTAATCGCTGCGCGGAGCCCTATTTTCAGCGTTAAATTAAAACTATTAATAATAGAGGTAGAGTTCCGGGAGCTGGAACTTTTTTTTCGGAAATTTCCTCCTCTTTAAGTACCTTTTTTCCAAATATCGTAAATATTAATAGTTTACGAGTTATTAACAAAAACCTAAATACCTTTTTTTTCATCTTGTTTTGTTAATAACAATTGCAATTTTTTACGAGCAGTAAAATCCTCAAAACTCATTTTTCTAGAGGTCATTACGAATCCAATGAGCTATTGCTCATATTTTTAGGAGCTTTATCTCTATTTTTCACGTTTTTCAACTTGTAGACTGGACTAATAATAAATTGTTATTTATACTTTTATTCTCAATATATTTTTTTTAAATATTAGCGTAGTAGATGTATAACTGTACATTCTTAATAAGTAGATCACATTACGGCATCTATAACTATCTTATATACAAACCTAGTACCCAAATTTGTTACTACCAATGTTCTTGTAATTAACTTAATTTAAAAAAAAAATGACCGGAATTCTTTGGACGTTTAAAACGATCTAAATTTTTATTTAAAATTGTAACCTATAATTAGGTTACGGCTGAAAGATAGTCGGTAGCATCTCCATGAAATATTTCTAGTTTTTTTATTGTTGTTGTGAGTATTAAATGAAAGTAATTAGATCTAACAGTAACTTGTAAATATTATAATCGAGGTTCGACGAAATTGAAACATTTGTACAGTTAAATTTTGTTTAAAAAAAATTGTAGACTCCGTTTCACAGACGAAGAAACCGCGTGAAGTTTGCCAACTGTCTTGCGCAGAAATCAATTTCGGTCTTGTTTATCTATGTGTTATGCCATTGGCGTTTCAAACGATATTTCATGCAGACAGCTGTTTTATTATTGACATTTGAGGTTGTGTTTAAAGTTTATATGTGTGTGTTTGATTTGATCTAAAGCTTGTATGTGTTACTACTACTACTACTACTAAATGTGCAGGCGAGCCTTGACCTAGACAAACCCAAGCCAAGGTTCCGGCACTGAGGCCATTGTGCCATTCCTGCTACCTAGACATCCATGAAGCCGAGCCCTTGAATAAAGGCCACAACCTTTTTCAGTGGATGCCTGCTTGTGTCTCCAGTTGCCATGACAGGGACTCTGAAGATTCGCCTGCGTAATACAGCCCAGTGTGGATACTCTAAGAGAACATGGACTGACGTTTCGTCAGTCATGCCGCAACCCCTACATAGGGAACTATCCTCTACTCCTAGATTGTAGAGGTGCTTCTTCACACAGCAGTGCCCTGTTATGAGTCCTGCTATCTTCCTCAACCTACTCCTTGGTAGTTCAATAGCTGCCCCAGCGTGTCCATCAGTCCATCCCTTCAGTAGAAGTTTGGATTGTCTAGGACCCTGCAGAGCATTTCAATGAGCGAGGTGCTCGTCTCCTTGCGTATTGTTTGTTTTGTTAGGCCGTATGTGTTAATACATTTGATAAAAAATATTGGTTACCTTGCGATTATAACAAACGATACACATATTTTCCAATAGTCTTTACTTTAAGTTTTATTAAATTCTATAGATTTTCTAGCACTCTCACATTTCACAAACAACTTTGGAAAAATACTATTCAATTTTTCCATACACAAAATAAAATGAAAACTCAATAACGCATTTCATCTTCTATGCAATTTATTTTGAACGATATTTCAATAAATTTTTCTTATTTCACCGCAACTTTTCCAATAGCAAGCAATAGTTTGGTCTTAAACTGGTTTTTGTTGATTTCGTCACTAAGGAAGCCTTCCAGTTTCCATGGAAACTGAAAATACAGACCTCACTGCTGTAAAAACACCCTCCAAATTAAGCGTACATCAACTTAGACATATATACACAGAATCACTTAAAAAAATGCTCAATACATTTTCGACCAACTAAATATATTATCCACCCTGTATATTACAGCACATGGCAATTTATTACAAGTATGTATGTATGTATTTCCCAGAGGAATTTTAGAATGTCTGCAGGCTTCAACTTAGGTAAATGTTCCTCTTCTTTCTTTCTTCTTCCATGCCACAAAATCTGCATTCTTCTTCCTCCACTATTTTGAGCTTTTTCAGATGCACATTCAGGCGACAATGTCCCGTTAGGATGCCTATTAAAACTCTTAGCGCAGTTTTATTTTGATTTATCCATTCATTTGATCTCAACAGGTAGTAGTCTTTGATTGTATAAGCCCTACTAGATCTTTCCAATGATCAGATCTTCTCTTTTTATCGGCTTTACCCATTCCTTCAATATTACATTGGGGCTGATTCCGCAAAAGGGTTCAGGCCCCCAGAAAGGTTTTTCAGTCCCCCTCTTTGCTAGTTCATCTGCTATTACATTTCTTTCTATTCCAGTGTGTCCTGGAATCCATAGTAAGGTGACTATATTGTTCTCGCCTAGACATTCTAGACATTCCAACACCATTTTGGAACTAATTACACAGGAGCTCAGTGCTTTAATGGCTGCTTGATTATCCGACATTATGATAATCCTTTGTCTTCTGTATCCTTTATCAATATTGATCTGGGCGCACTTTCTTATGGCGTAGATTTCCGCTTGAAAGATACTTGGGGTTTTTCCCAAGCTTTCAGAGTGTTTGGTTCCTGGCCCGAACACTCCTATCCCAGTTCCATCTTGTCACAAGTAACGAAAGCATCAAAAAGTAATATTCAGTATACGAAAATATTCAGCTGAATGTCTTTAAACATGGAGAAATGAAAAATTCTTAGCTTTTCTAGGTCTGTGATAGGTAAATTATTTGTGTATCGAACTGAATGAAGTCCATATGGGCAAGGTCACGGCGCCCAGACTCGTGGTGACATTTTACTACTCGAGTTTTCATGTTTGAGCTTGCAAAATTACCAGTACTTTCCAATGTTCCAGAAAAAAATATGTATCTTCAAATTAAAAGTCTAATAAATTGTCAAATAACAAATTAATTTTAAAATGTACTCTGCAATGTATGGACGTATTCAAAGTATTAATTAATTCCATATGAACAATGTGTTTGCCAATTAAATCCGTCCAAGAAAACTGGGTATATTTAAGAATATTTAAATAGTAAAGGTTAAGAGCCATCTACTTGAAGTCACCAGCGGGAAGGACGTACACATTGCATCATTTTATCAAATCTTTGTTTGGGGATGATGTCAATTATTCAACCTTACAATAAATAATATAAGCAACACATTTAGAATGTTTAAGAAAAAATTGTTTACTTATGATTTAATCGAGAAGATATTTTACGTAGAAATAACTTTGTCGTAATTTCTAGTTCATTGATAAAAATGTTATTTCCTTTTTACCAGTCTGCGTAAAGTATTGGAAATACCTCATTGAATCATCTTCAGCGTAATATCGATAAAATGTCAACTTAATACGAGGAAAAATAAATAAACAAATATATATGGCAGAATTATCTTTAAATAACTAAATGACATAAAGAAAAGGGGAGATATTCACGAAATTGTGATATTCTCCAACAACCTGTTATGTCGGCCATGGTTTGATGATGAATTTGTGACCTTCAAAAAAATGTTGAGATTCGAAAAATTGTTTTTTCCTTTTTATTTGACGTTTTACAAAGATAGCCTTAGGTGAGATTATTGCAAGACTGTTTCCAATACAAAATGTAAAGTAATATGAGTAAGAGGTTCTGAGAAATCAATTTTTTCATATAAATATGATCAGTAAAAAAAGTGTATCGATTATATTTTGTACAGGATGGTCTATTAGTGTGTTGAACAATCATTTTTTTATAATTATTTTTGTTGAAATCACTTTTTCTCCCTCATCTTTCTCGGAAGAACCAAGAGGGTGGATTTTTTCACAAAATAGCTTAAAATTAACCCTCCTAAATGCCTGCTGAGCTTGAGGGTGTAGTTCGGTTTGCAGTTACGAAGTTATAGGCTTATTAAAATTTCAAGATACTCTTTACTCCCGCAAATTTCAAAGCAGCATCCTTAAGGCACGATTTTTGATAATTTTTTTCTTGCCATATGCTGTATAATGTGTCACTATAATAATTTAAATATTCGTATACAATTGATCAATTATTTAGAAAAAAAAAAGATAAACCAATCAAAAAATTTGAAATTTGAAAGGAGGGGTAAAAAAAAATTGAGTGGCTTCGCGAAATAAGTAAGTTCCAGCACTATGGCGTTCATTTTCTCTTGTGCAGAAAAGCGCAGTGGAAAACTGAACATTTTACTTTCCACTCCCTAAAAATGTGATGAAACTGTACGCCGTTTGTTACATTTGATAGTAGAATCGTAGGAGATCGGTCGAAACTCTATGTCGTTCAAAAATAATCGTAAGGAAAATCTAGGAAAATTTTTGAAAATTTCATTTTTACCCCCTGAAACCTTGATATGAAACTGTACGCCATTTGTTACATTTGATAGTAGAATCATAGGAGATCGGTCCAGACTCTATGACGTTCGGAAAATCTGGGAAAATTTTTGGAAATTTCATTTTTACCCCCTGAAACCTTGATATGAAACTGTACGCCATTTGTTACATTTGATAGTAGAATCGTAGGAGATCGGTCCAGACTCTTTGACGTTCGAAAAATCTAGGAAATTTTTTGAAAACTCTCATTTTCCACCCTCTAAAAAGGTGACTTGGAAATGATTTGTATAATCTACAGAAACAAATGCCGTACAGTTTCAAATCACCTTTTTAGAGGGTAGAAAATGAGAGTTTTCAAAAATTTTCCGAACGTCATAGAGTCTGGACCGATCTCCTGTGATTCTACTATGAAATGTATCAAACGGCGTACAGTTTCATCACATTTTTAGTAGTGATGAGCAACATTGGTCTTGGTCTTGCTGTCTTGATTTTGCGAAAAAGCAAGACCAAGACCGAGACCAAAACCATTCTTAGACTCGCAAGACCAATACCAAGACAGAATGAACAAGAACAACACTAACACCTAGACCGACTATGCAAGACCAAGGCTAAATACGAAAGACTCAACCAAAAATTATTTTTCACAGTAACTATATGAGATAAAATATTTGTAACAGCGTCAACATATGCTTTTCTTGGAACAGTATAAGTTGGCATGTCGAATTGTCAGTTTTTTTACTAGATTTTAACGATAAACATAAAAAAAACAAAGATATTAAGAAAAAGGATCTACAAAAATGTTCGAAGAGTACATAATGTCTTAATGAACTTGTTTTAATTCAAAGATAGTAAATTTAGGTTTAAAAATGTTTGTTGCATAAAAATAAAATGTTTACAAAATGTTTTGAAAGATGTTCGTTAAGAAATTATGGCAAGACCAAGACTGAAACCAAGACCAAACAAAATACAGCAAGACCAAGACCAAGACCGAGACCAGACAGATTTGAGCAAGACCAAGATCAAGACTGAATAAGCAAGACCAAGACCAAGACCGAGATTGTCTTGGTCTTGGTCTTGCTTTGCTCATCACTAATTTTTAGGGGGTGGAAAAAAAATGTTCAGTTTTCCACTGCGCTTTTCTGCACAAGAGAAAATGTACGCCATAGTGCTGGAACTTATGGTGTTTGATGGTGATAGGTTTGCTGCTTCAAATCGCGACACTTTTTCCCCATGGGCTCATAGACTAGTGGTTGATATTAGAGATTTTAACAATCTTATCACAAATTTTAACAATTTTATTACCAATTTTAACAATTTTATTACCAATTTTAACAATTCTATTACCAAAATAAGGAGAATCTTTTGAACCACAACCTTAAAGGAATTATTAGCTAAAACTGGAAAAAAATAATAATATTGACGTAAATTAAATTCAATATAATACGTCACACAATCTCATAAATTACTAATTGTCAATTGATTATATTATTTAATATGTTTCATAAACTTCGATTGGAACAATAACAAGTGCTACTTGACAACGAACAATGGCAATTTTTGAGGAATGACTATATTCTGCGTAATTCAGCATGTGTGTATGTTATTCAATAAAAAAAAATCAAAATAATATTATGCATTGTAAATGTCGAGGCATTGTATTCGGCTTGGTTACACCTGGTGACTACGTATGTAGATGAAGTAACACGACAAAAATGTTGAATTAATCACTTGCTGAAGACTAATTCGTTGGACACCATTATATCCAATTGAAAACAAACCAAATAAATTTAAAGTTGAGATAATTCACACTAAAACTCTACAAAGAACGTATAATGCATGAATAGTTTCATAAAATAACTCTGCTTCATCAGGACAATAAGGGAAATCAATGTTGATAGAGATTAGTTAATAATCAATTTTACATGAATTTTCTGTGCTATGCACATCTCTCAAAGGCTTAGACTGTGCGAGTTATATCTTGTAAATTATCTAGATGGATCAACGTTTAGTTGTAGCTAAGAAAACACTTTTCAAAAAGTTTCAAACACTTTTCCGCGATTTATAACCCCGCTCAAAATTATTTAAACTAAAATTTTTGAGAATAAAATTTTATTGCAGCGTGTCCACCAAAATTTTAAAAAGTCTCTAAAAAAGACATCAACGATCAGTCACGACAGTAACTTTTTCACCATAAACACCATCGAAAAGTATCAAAAAAACCATATAAATTCAATCAAATCAGTTTACTTTACCTGATTTCCTGGTTAGCCGGCCAAAATTTCACGTATTCACTTTTACTACCCGGCTTAGTTGGTAGAACACACGAGATCGGTCCACGAGATAGCAACAGAGTCAGCGCCCCGACGCTGGGGACACAATCGACGCCGACGACGGTTGAGTGACTCGCCGGCAGTGCCAGAGGGCGACGCGCGCCGCCTCCACCTCAAAGGGCCTTCGAAATTTCGTTAGGAATACCTTTAAGTATCGAGTTATGGTATGAGGGGAATTACTTTTAGATAAGCACGTGCTTTTGGATCGTTCAGTCTTTAGATACTTTTAGGAATTGTGTTTTGATTCGATAGTTTTAGCGGAAAATGTTCTTTAACAAAACCTGCTTCCAAAACTGTCTTCAGAGGATGCAAAAATACATTTCTCTTTATGAAAAACAATATTGTTAATGTTTCACTATTATTGGTGATGTCTAGCTAAAGCAACTCTATCTACCTCATGTTTACTCTGTAAGACGTTATCTGTATCTGTATCTGTGAAGTAGGGAGGGTGAGTGTAGGCTCACAGCACTTAGGCCACATGTGACCCATTGTACATCCTCCCGAGGAGTTGTCCTCCTAGGTCATCGTCCATCCTGTCCTTCCCAGGAAGTTGAACAGGTCACTAGGAGACATTTCCTTTATATCGGCAGGTGTAGGCCAAGGCTCACCGAACACACACTCTCTTATTGACGATAACTCCGGATACTCGCTCAAGACATGCCTGACAGTTTCATCTTCCTGTTCACACATCCTGAAATCTGTCCACTAGCCCCATAGCAACGAACATTAACAAGACAAGAAGGGTCACTCCCAGTCGGAACTTTCATGTCCAGCATACACAAGCGCGCCGAAGATTTCGACAAATTCCTGGAGCCGTGCATGTGCTCGTGCTTATACGAGGTTGATGCAAACCGCTGGCGATTAAAACGAATAAACGTTCACTTACCAGGGTGATTTAAAAACATCTAGCAATAATTGTTATTGTAACCTATTCCGCTTAGTGGGAATTGAAAAAGAAAAGGGAATATCGTCAGGATATTTAATTGGTGAATCTAAACATAATTAGAAAAAGAACTGGTAGCAAAAATGAAGGGAAAAATGAAAGTTACATCAAAAAGTAATAATGTAGTGAGGTACAGATGAGACTAGTAGGTATAAAAATTAACAATAAAATGTTTGCCAATGCCAACTTAAATAGGTATTCTAATATAAAATGTATACAGGTCATTACAGGTTGTTTCCAATCCGAGGCCATCAAAGAGTACCAACTTACCTAACAGTTAAATACGGGTACTGGGAAAAATAATTAGCCCGTTAACAACTCAATTAAAAAATATTGTTGTGAAATAAAATATACCTGCCGGTTTTCAAAGATGTTTTAAGATATTTAATTGTTTCGAAGTATATCTATTTTTCATATCCCGGTTTGCAAATTTAATTGTAAAATAAATCCGCAGCCTAATATAGGTTTAAAAAATATTTATGAGGAAACTCTCTACAAGGATGTGTAAATAGTAAATTTTCATATAATTTTCTAAGGATCGCTCCAACGTTCTCGTAACAACTAATTTTATTAAAATTTTCAACAAAGATTATTTCTAGTTGTTTAACATATTCTACAATATTACTAGGAGGTACATTCAGACCTTCATAGTTTTTAGAAGTCGAATATGCTTTATGCTCTAAAAATACAGCCGCTTCTCTTGGTAATGTATTTATATCATTATACTTTGTGCAAGCACTACAAGAGTGTTGCAGCGAACATTCCCTTAATAGATAGCCAGAAATGTAAACTATAGCATTGCCATCCGTACTTGAAAGATTTCTATAGTCGCATGTGAAAACTGTTAAAGAGCTATTATTTGTCAATATAGATACATCGATATTTTTATATTCTTCTAGCATATCAGGAGTTACATTGAGCAAAACTGTATTAATATCTTTAATACAATTGGCACCTTCAACCTCAATAAAATATTTTAGAGAAAATAATTTCTTGAATGCCCTACAAAATTGAATTGGGGTTGGATTTCTCCAGTTTCCGCAACAATTTCTCACCAGATCAAAAAAAATTTCAATGCAATCCTGATTAAGGTTTCTTGTTAAAAGAAATGAGTAATTCCTGCATTTTAAGGTTTCCCATAAAGACAGAGCAGAGGTAATAGTAATTTTCCAGCCATTTATAAGTGCATCGTATTGTTTATACATTTTTCCACGTATGTTACCTTTCCATCATTCTGTTTGCAGAACCAAACACAAAACACTAAGTACGTAAATGTTTATTTTATTTCTAAAGGAAAATTCGCTCACTCAAAAAGACAACAGGTATATTTCTTTACATATCCCTACGACGGACAACCTGTTTATGCATATCGCGCGTAGGAGACTTACGGTGCTACGGAGCATCCGATATTCGAGCGAGATAGGCATAACTAGAGGAGGAGCTTAGAGTGATCCTTCTTGTCTTGTTAATGTTCGTTGCCCATAGTATGGAGGTGTTTCCTTAGTTGACAGTGGGCAGTCAGAAATCCTACTGTTAAACGTAGGTTTTTCCTGGTCATCGCCAAATATCTCTTCGGCGCCAGCTTCCCAGGGTCCTAGCAAGACTGCATCCTTTGATTCCATCCCATATCTTAAGAGATTGAGCTTGGGCGTAACGTTTGGCTAGTTCCGCAATTGTCGAAGTCGTTAGGCCGTAGGTGTCACTGGGACCTAAAATTTTTAGTCCAGCCGCTTCTCTGGCTAAATAATTAGCAATGCGATTATTCCAGTCGTGACCTTTAACCCACTTCAGGATTATATTGTTATCTGCCGAGGCGTTAGCTGAATCTTGGTGGCCCTCTTGTACTAGCCCCGATATAACACTTTGTCTGTTCAAGGCTAATAGGGCTTGTTTACTATCAGTACATGTAAGACGTTATAATAGTAATATACTTTGATTCTGTGACATGAAAATAGTATATTCCCAAGCACAGAGCCTTGACGTATACCTGAGGAAATAAGTCTCGTCAAATCCATAATATTTGATTTAGCGCAAAGAGAAGCATGGATCTATCGTGTCGAATATGAAAAAATGAGTTTGCTGAATATTTTTTTTTATGGACGGTCTTTTAATTTGAGTATTTTTTGTTCAGAAACACGATACTTTCAAGAACTTGGTACACTGGAAATAATACAAAAAAAGCAAAAATATGAATACACAAACCTCTGTCAGGTTTCATGAAATATTTAAATATAAATTTCAAGTGACTGTTTCCATACAAAATGTACCAAAAAAATAAAGAAAAAGTATTTAATGATGTAGTCAAGAGATTACTTTATTTTGTATCACGCCCAACAGCACATTGGGATTTTTGAAAATAAAAAAATAAAAATCGCATTTACAGAACCGAATTCAGTATAAATTTAAAAATATTTCGAGAAAAATAATGAATGTGTGAAGTAAAAATAGCTACAGAGCTTCAAAGTTAATTAAAATTTATAGTGGTATTGTTGTTGAAGCATTTTCTCTCATAGTTGAATTATTTTATGAAAAAATCCCAAATATACGATTACGTTCCTTATATCCTCTACTCGTAATTCGACTCATTCTTGCGGTATGAAGATCTCTTATTTCTTTTTGAAAATTTTGGCCATAATAAGCGGACAGGTATTTGGAGAAAAAAAAGACGAGAGTTGTATAATGATAGGGAGCGTGGGTCCCAGACGTTGAACCGGAGTTTTTGTTTTTATTTACGTTTTTTTAACCTTAAAAAAGATCAAATTTTATGATGCAGATGTTGTTTGCTAAAATATTATTTAATCACGTCAATTTTTATAAATATTCTAAATATAATCGATAACAATTACAAAATAAACAATTATAAACAACTTAACACAGCGATTGTTTCAAATTGTTTAAACAACACGAATCCGGAATCTGCGAAATTGACATTAGTTGTTCAAATATTGTAAAAATTATGCTTCTTGAAATTATAAGACCTTCATTTTGTTTAAACTTTTTTTTTTTCAAATCAACAAAAATTGAAGACGACTTTGGCGGCTTCATAATGAAATTCATACATTACAAATTTTAATTATATCTTTATACAGGGTATGGGTCTTAAATTAACCAATTTCTTATTTTGGAAATGAGTAGCTCAAAAATAATATTTGTATGAATAAATTTGATTGAAGGGACTTATTGGTTTTGCTTACGATTAGATCAGGTTAGATTTGATGAGGTGGCTAAATGGCCTGACCTTTTCAGATGTATTGGGGTCCTCTGAATCTAGATTACATTCTTCAGCCCAGTGAAGATAGCAACTGAATGGAATGCCCTTTTCTGCCTTTTCATTTCTTCAACGCAATTTCCTTCCTCTTGGGATGTTGTGAAGTCCTTAGATAGGATTATTGGAATAGCTATCCTTTGGTTTAGCCACCGTACACTAACTACCGACAAGTGAATTCACTTGCGTCGGAACGTTTGAAAATTTTGGTACATCTTTTCTCTGACGCCTTACACGTCTGTTACCATAATACAACAGTTACGAGGGACAGTCGTGTGGTTAAATACGTGTTTTACTGATTTACGGCACAATCCGATACATATTTTCAGGGCACAAAATACTACTATGGGAAAATTCATTTATTAAAGCTTAAGATTCGATAAAATAAATAATTGATTAAATGGTTATGTTTACCAAAGTAATGATTACAAATGTTTAAGTATACTTTGGTTTATAGTTTGGGGTGTTGTTTCTGTAATTTTTCAGTTTTAATGTTACGATTAGCAAATTTCAGTGTGTAATAATTACGTAATCTTGTATAAAATGAATAAAAATAATCAACTGGGAAATTTGTACAAGGATGACACAATTTAACATTCTTAAGCTATCATTAAGTTTCATACCGACACCATATTCAGGGGCTATTTTATTAAATTGATCCATAAATGTGTTTTCCAATTCTATAACGAGTTCCACAAAATTTTTGGGAGGCACAACCATATTTCAAATGTTGAATGTAACACTATAATCTTTATATTTCATAAAAACGGTAGATTCTCCTTCTAAATCATTTATTTTGATAAATTCTAAGCAAGTGTTACAGGAATGCTGCAATAAACACTTTTTAAGTAGGTATCCAGTAACGTATACCAGTGCATTCCCATCCACACTTTTTATATTTCCATAATCAGTCGTAAACACTTTTAGAGGAGTATAGGTATTATTTGTAGTCGTCGAACTAACTGAACTTTTGAGCAATTCAGATTTTGTATTAAGCAAAAATGCAAATTACAAATTTTTATCCTATTATAACATTGTTCCACCGTTATATTGGCATATCGGTGGTTTCCTTTAAAACCCAAAGCATTTTTCAAAGCTTCACATCTGCAATATTATATAGAAAATAAAAAATATTTACTTGTATACTCCTAAATTACCTCGTTTCTTACCTAATTTTGTCTTTTGCGCATCTAAAAAACGGTCTCTCTTTCAGTTTACTGCGACAATCATCAACAGAACAATACACCACTCCAGGCATTTTGCAATGAAATAAGTCACTATAATATTCATACTAAATACAACTTCATAATAAAAATATGTATAAATATTTTAATGCTAACGCAAAAACAATGATCTGCTCACAAAAACGAAAACAAAACAAAAATTATATTTCCGAAATTTCGATCAGCAACACATTAGCATTGCGTGCTACCTCTGTACTCAACATTTTCTTGATTTAAACTAGCCAGAACTCGCCAGACGATAGGAGGGGTAAGGAAATTTTCGGTGACCCATAAATCGACGAAGTGAATTTACTTGTCGGTAGTTAGTGTACGGTGGTTTAGCCTTACAATTCCAGCTCCATCTACTTCTGCCTTGGCCTGTATGGGTACACATTTCTTCTAGTCTCACCTACCTGGTATAGTTATTTGGAAATTATTATTAAAGCTATATCTTGATAGCTCCTTGATAAGCTTTCGATAGTCAGCACATTGAGTTTGGCTTGCGTATTGTTGACTTTGCAGTAGTCTGTACCTTGTATAAAAATGTTTTTCCACTACTATCTGTGAAGTTTACAATTATTGCTTCTTCTAGACTACTGAGAAGTTGAATTTCTCTATGTGGTTAATAATTTTCTATTATTAACCTAGGTCAATTATGGACTAATTCAATTATTTTGAGAATTCGGGGAACAAAAACTTGTGCAACATAATTTTGTATACCCAGGAGATTGTCTTTAACATATTTGCTGCTTGAAATTACCTATCAAAATAAAATTATTTGAATAAAAATGCCAATAGTTCAAAATTCGCGCTCAATCAATAATGACGTTTCTAATATATCGAAAACTGACAGTGTACTTGTCAGTCAGACGGCGGAGTAAGCGCTTCTCGTGGTGCGTTTGTGAATTGTTTTAAATTTTTGTCTTAAAAAACAGTTGATAATAAACATGATGTTCTACTCAAAATAACAAAGCTGCTGCTAACTTCCATCCAAAGTTAATATGTGAAGGGTAAGTCATTGATGTAATGAATAAGAACAATAAGTCTCTTCTTCTTTTTTATAAAACAGAAAGTATGCTTCAAAATAAAAACGTTACAAGGTTTTTTTTTTAAATAATTTCGTACTGTCTCTAATGTGCATCACCCTTTATATTAAACTTTATTAATGATATTAACAAAGACAGTCAGCCTTGGATCCTATTACTTCCTATCTTATATTATTTTTAATTAAATAAATATTTGG
>CAJUYG010000067.1:161017-184660 GCA_910591675.1 Galerucella calmariensis | reverse complement strand
GCGAAAAAAACGCGCTATCCCAATAAAAACCGTTCCTGGAACGTGCACTTCACTGGATCCATTTCTAGTAGACTATCATATCGTTGGAATGTCATAAAATGAAATATTTCATTTCACATTTTGAGACAGATATGATCTACTATGAATGGACCTTAATAAAAATTTGATAACAAAATTTTGCAGTCTTAAACTTCAAAATAATTTTTGATTGTCTAGTTGTCAAATTTTTTCTGTTGTGTCAGTTGGGGATAAAAATTAATTTCTACTTATTTTTTCTTGACAACGGTAGCTGGAACGCTACCGAAACGTTGAAATAAAGAATTTAAAAATATTGTGGTTTAATTTCCCAAGAAATTAAAAAAAGAACGTAACATAACGTAACGTAACGTAACGGTCGAATCTTTTGCGTCGCGACCTCCGGTCGCTCAAACATAACCTGACGTAAAGAACTAAAGTTCCAAAAAGTGTAAAAATAGATAGTTTGAATTTTGATCTTTTTCAAATTTTCGAATCTCTCAATTTCACATACCCTATATTCATGTACCCACGATTTGACACATCAACGAGTCGCCGCTGCCACTGTGAGTCAACTGTATGTTTTCATTTTCTTTAATATACCTTCTTAGAAGACTCAAAGCTTGTCGAACTCCACCGTATTCCACAACACCCATTATATTTGTCAGCCAATATATAATTACTTCAGTATTCTAGATATGGCATGCAATGGCTTATCTCTTTTCGTAATTGCATATCAATTCAAAAATACGCATTGGGGTCATTACATCAGCACTGTAATAATAATTTCCATGGAAAATTGTATAAAAAAGATTTTTTTGATAAATATTTTGTCAAATTGAGAGGTGGGTCCGTCTCTGTGTCAGCCTGCAGCTTTTGCCGATGAAGCAATATCGCTAGAAACCTCTAAAAATCCAAGTTGATACGAAAAACTAGAAGTAAAAGAAGAATCAACAGGCCCGCCAAAAAGTTGTTAGGCTAAAACGATTACAGTGCTCGAAAAAAGTGTATTGAGAGATGAGATTTACTATCAGAAATTAGCTCACGTACATCAACTGTTTTTCTAACCAGGGTCCATCTTGAATAGATATACTGTTAGACTTACAATAATACATAGCTGGAGTGCATATCAATTATAAAGGGAAGTAGATAAATTTTTTAAAACATTTTCCAGTGATTTTTGCATAAAATTCTATCTATAAAAATGTTAAAAATAATTAGAGCCTTCCAGAAATATACATACACGTTCTTTCTATCCCTCTATCCCCAAACAGAGCTTACTGCTATCTACATCGCCGCAAAAGAGGTTACCAAAAGAAACACCACAGGTAATAAAATTCACATCCTTACAGATAGTAGACAACAGACCACGTATCACATCAGGCCTAGTACTGGAGTGTCACCTGTCCCTGATCGAAGCCTGTAGCAACAACGAAGTCACTCTAGGCTGGATCAAGGGCCACAGTAAATCGAAATTTGCCGACTCACTAGCCAGGAAAGCAGCCTCCCAAAAACTCTTGGGACCTGGTACTTTCATTGGTCTGTCGGCGTAGGCTATGATTGACCTTATAAAGGAACACTCCCTTGAAAAGTTTAAGAGTAGATGGGACGATGCAGAGGATTGCAGGCTTGCTGTAGCCAAAAAATACGTGGCTATGAACAGACAGAACCTTCGGACAGCCACGGGTATTCTGACCGGTCACTGCCACCTACGAAAACACCTCTACAGACTGGGTCTCTCTGACATTTCACTTTGTAGAAGATGTGAACAGGAAGATGAGACTGTTGAACAAATTCTTTGTGAATGTCCGACACTCTCTCAATTTAGGTTTTCTGTATTCGGCGAGTACAGGCTACCACAAGCCAGCATGAGGGAGCTTACTTCAGACAAGTAGGCTGGATGACGAGCTAGAAGGAAGTCTGAACCTCAGAAGGATGCACAGTGGGCCAATTGTGGCCTAAGTGCTGTGGGATCACCCACCCTTCAAATTCTTACAGATACAGAGACTATAGTCACTTTCATTAGCCCTCTGCAATACTCCATTAATTTGAAGAATACATGTGGAAGAGTACCTGAAGTTAGTGTGGTTGCATTAGAACTGAAGTGGGCAAAAAATTTGAGCAGAGCCAGAAGTCTCCAGCAGAAGGTACTTCAAGATACACCTTTTATATGGCATAAATTATTACCTCTCAAGAAGGGTGAAGGACAATCGATATCTTTTTAGTAATTGTTACTTGCGTACTTCATTACAGTGTCCAGTGTCAAAATGCGTTGATTATAATCTAGGGAGGAGAGAAAACATATTTTATTTGACCAAAAAGTATTTTGTACGCTACTGTGATGTTTTTATGTAGCAAAAAACCTTTACAATTTTTGTAGGAGTGGTCTCAAGACGAATTTGAGATATTAAATAACCATCTAAAGAGTCATTAAATTGCCAGTAAGCAATTTTTGACACACTTTCGTGAAATAACTATGAGATACCGTGAAAAATTGTTTACTGTAAAATGATTAGATACTATTAGCGATTAAAATGCTAAGGGGATCTCGTTACTCGACGTTTTATTTTTTTTCTCTTCTGAATACTTTGATTTATCTAGGTCAGTATGGAATAAACATAATTTGGAAGATTGCTTGTGCTACCAAGCAAATTTTGTTGTTTTTAACTTTAATATCATACGAGGGATATCCATTAGCAATCACCTCTCTAGTTTGTGTCTTTTCGCGAGTATAATGATCAAAATTACAAAAAACTTTATCAATACTTAACGCAATTTACAAAAGTTGCCGAATAAAATTGATAAAAACTGACAATCGAAGTAAGAGGGAAGGACACACGCACGCGCTTGCCAAACAGCAAGTCAGGTGGTTGCATAGCAGCGGGCTGTTCAATAAATATTCACTAATAGAGGAGTTCAGCCTAAGGTCAGTGTGATCAACAAAAAGTGTTTTTTTCTGACAAGATTGACAGTTAAGGTCTACCCTTCAAAACATAAGATTTTTGCATGTTTTTCATCATTGCGAACATCTATATTGCTTTATTAAAATAATGAATACACCCCCGAAGCATGAATCTTCAAATTTAAAATGACTTTTTAGCTGAATACATAACATATCGGTGGCCAGTGGAAAAAGTAATTAGAAGAGTAGAGATACAACTAACTAGAAATGCTACAAAAATCTAATCGGAAATGGACATACACAATTAGGCAATCCATCGATCTGTCAAAATAAATTCAATATGGCGGCGACGGTCAAACAAATAACAAAGTTGTGTTTGAGTGTTTGCTTATCCATTGGTTTTCTTTCTGTTGTTTGGCTGCAAATTGTGATTTTTGAATAGTAAAGTGTTTGTCTTGTGAAATGCATTCGATATGTATTGTGGTTGGTTGTGGAAGCCGTTCTAATCGTGATGAAGTTTCGTTTTATCGCGTTCCCGCAGAGACAAAACACTACAAAACACCTTTAAACCCCATAAAATAAAAAGCAAACCGTTTTATAACTATAACACTCTTCAACTTTTTGGAAATTAATGACTACTGACACGCATAGGTCTGACACGAGTTATAGTCATTGACCCTTATAACTGCCTGTTATAATAATTGAACCCAACACCCGGATATGAGTAAAAAGAGAAATGCTTATTCTGCTTATTTTGCTATTCACAATATTTGCTTATATGTTTTTTATTTAAATTAATTCAGTCTGATTTTTATATTCATTGTCGTAACATTAAACTTATATTATAATTTACCAGTTTTTTAATTAGTGTTGTATTTAGAACAATAAAAGTTGTTTTTAAAAATAAAGTTTTTTGAGAAAGAAACTTAAGTGGCGCAGTCAGTAGGATTTTCGTCAGGAAATCTATCGTAGATAAACCGTGAGTTTCAACTCTTTGGACGAAAACCAGAATCAACTTCAAGTTCCAGTTCCCAAGGAATCCATCGAGGAAGCCAAGGACAGATAATAGAAAAGGTCTATTGCAACAAAAAGAGCACATATGTGGTAAGAATTTTTTTTTATGTCAGACTCCTCTTCTAACGACGAATCCTTCAGCGAAATCGACAGTTGTGAAGAGTTAGATTTTATTGATAATTTTAAACATTTAACTATAATGGCACCACCAGTTTTAGACATTAAAAATTTGTCAATTATCCCAAATTTTGATGGGAACATAAATAAATTACATCGTTTCATAAATGCTTCCGAATCAATTTTACGTCACTATTTAGATAGTGAAAATATCGGTAATTTTCAAAATACCTTACTTCTTAATGGTATATTGAATAAATTAGAAGGTAAAGCCGAAGAAATAGTAGCTATAACTGGCGCTAAAACTTGGAATGATATAAAAAATGCTTTAATTTTAAATTTTGGTGATCATAGAGACGAGAATTGTTTGAATCAAGATTTAGTTAATATAAGACAGCGTAATAGTGAATCTCCTTACGTATTTCATGAAAGAATTTTAGGATTGCTTAATTCAATTTGTAATTATATAGATTTACACTATGAAAATGCAGAACGTGAATCAAAGAGAAATTTTTTCATTAAACAAGCGCTTAAGTCATTTTTAGCTGGTTTAAAGGAACCATTAGGGCCTATTATTCGTGCTATGAGACCAAATACACTAGAACAAGCGATTCAGTTTATTAGAGAGGAGGATAATATTAAATACTATCAGAGAAATCAAAATTTTGGTAATGTTTATTTTAATAATACTATTCAGAAGTATCCCAACCAACCCAATATCCCAAGCCAATCTCAACATTTTCAACAAACACACCAACAAAATTTTCAACAAACACCCCAACAGAATTTTCAAACACCCCAACAATTTCAATCAACTACGTCTCAAATGACTAATAATTATTCACCTCAATTTCCCAGAGGACCAATACAAATGCAACGTAACCCAAATCCACCAAATCCTAGATATCCAACCAATTCACAAGTTTTTGGTAAACCTCCAAACGATTGGAAACCAAATCCAAATAACGCTCAACCTAAACCCGTTCCTATGTCTGTTTCAACAAGAAACACCACACCTCAATTCCGAAATACTAATAATTTCCAAAATTTCAATCAAAAACCTAATTTCCATTCTGAAGAGTTATTTAACGCAGAAGTTTCTTATGAACAAATAGATATAGAAAATGATACTTCAAATTTTGAGGAAACAAATAACGATGACAATTTTGAATATGCAGATGAGGACAATTATGAAGATTTTCAGGAAAACTCAAATTGCATACGAAATGACTTAATAGAACTTAATATTTTCACAGACAAAACAGAACTACCCTACATTCAAATCTCCAATCCCCCTATTAAACTACTAATAGATACCGGTGCAACAAAATCTTTTCTGAAGCCTGAACTTGCCGAAAAATTTTTTAAAGATAAAATTTTCAGAGAACCTTTTACAGTTTCAACAGCATTTCAGACATCAAGTCACCAAAATTGTGCAATTATTCCAATATTTTCTGAATTTAACAAAAATGATAATTTTAAATTTCATCTATTAAATTTTCACGAGATTTTTGATGGTCTTATAGGACTTGATAATATAAAACTATTAAAAGCACACTTAGATTTTGTAAACTCACAGTTAATTACTCCCGAAACTATTTTACCAATTTATTATCTAGAAAGTAATCCCGCTATTTTTAAGAGGAAAATTGATCCTTTCACTTGTATTTTGGCAAAAGTACCTGTTTCCCAAATAGAAGGAGACATTCTTATTTCTAAACAAATAATAAAAAACTGCGAAATTTCGTCCACTTTTTCACACGCAAATAATGGCACAGCTTTGGTAGAAATCCGTAACAATACAAATGACGAAATTATTTTTTCTTTATCTAAGCCATTACAAACTACACCCTTTGAAAATACTTGCTCTGACTTAATTCACATTGACATCCTACCAGACGAAACACATGACCCATTACAATACGAACCTGGCATTGACATATATAAAAAGAATAAAACACAAACTAGGAACAAACTTAACCCAAAACCTTATAAAACAACAACCCTCCTTGACAAGGGGATAAAAATAAAAACAAATAAATATAAACTTTTACATAAACAAAATCTTAAAAGACCAAAAGCTAATCAGAAAAAATTGTTACAGGGCGCTACTAGTCCTTCCAGTCCTATTCCTTCCACTAGTAAAGGGTCAAGAGATCCTGATCACTAATTTAAATAATAATCCTGGAATCCTTCCGTATAAACTAGGCACAGCAAAATTAAAAGCAAGTGTTCACATTTTTCTTCATTATTATGATTTATCGCCTATAGGTAAAGAAATTGAAACTTTAAAAAATGCATATAATAACGTAACATTAGCGATTCAATCAGGGCTTAGTCACCCTTATTTTCAAGAGCTCGATTATTTTGATCGTGCCCTTCTTTATCAAGTAAGATCTGCTGAACAAAAATTCCACTCTCTAATGCCATCGTCTAGAGTAAAAAGAGGTCTCATTAACGGATTAGGCACAGTAATTAAAAGTATCTCAGGTAATCTTGATGCAGATGATGCATCGTACTATGATCAAGCAATATTTGATTTACAAAATAATGAAAAAGAAATCGTGCAAAAACTTAATCAGCAAATTTCACTTACAACTGACATTATTGGGAATTTTAATGATACAGTATCACTTATAAAGAGTAATCAAGAAACAATATTTTCTGGAATACAGACAATACGTAATTCACTAAATACATTCATATTTCAATTCAACGATTACATGCAAACTCGAAATGTTTTAGATCAATTAAATGTTAACTTTAATATTATTTTACATCTCTTAAGTCAAATAGAAAATGCTGTAACCTTTGCTAGATTAGGAGTTTTACACACTAGTATAGTAGATATAAACGAAATGGATTCTATAATTGATACAGTATTAAAGTATCACTCTAGAAATGAAATAATTTTTCCAAATATTAGCAATGATACGCATAGATATTATGAAATTTTAAAAACTGAAGCGTACTACTCTGAAACAAAAATCGTTTTCGCTGTTCACTTTCCTATTGTTTATCCTGAAACCTTTTCATATTATCATCTTTTTTCCATCCCTACAACAAACCACACAACTATTATACCTCGCAACACCTTTCTGACCATGAACGAAAATTATTACCAATATCACTCGATGCCCTGCCTAGACCTGAAGCCAAACTATTATTGTCCCGATGGAAGTTTGTCTGTAGGAGCCGAAGAAGAAGATTGCATTTTCCAGTTACTTCAGCTTCAGTCAAATCCAAAAAACTGCCAAAGTATTCCTATCAAAATTTCGAAGAACGTAATCCAGCCAATTGATGATTCACATTATATAGCCATTTTCGTTAATCAAACTAAAATTAAAACAATATGTACAAGTACTGACTTTTCCACCCTAAAAGGAAATTTTTTGATATCTGTTCCATATCAGTGTAAATTTCTGGTAGAAAAACAACAGTATATCAATCAACAATTGATTTCAAGAGGCCAGCCATTACTACTTCCCGAATTGAGAGTTTCCTACAATGAAAAAGAAGAAAGTGTTCCAGAAATTTCCTTAGAGACAGTTCCCTTGGATAAAATTCACAAACTTCTTAATAAACAAAGTGAAATCCAGCCTATAGTGTTAAAACATTTACAAAAGACTTCTATTAATTATAGTAATATAGTAATTTTTATTTTAATAGTAGTTAGTGTTCTTTGGATAGTAGTTAGCCATATCATGAAAAGAAAAATCAAGAGAAGCAATCCACCCATCAAAGAAGATAAACCGAGAGAAGAAGTAAAATTAGAAGAGCGGCCGGAGGCAAGTCCTAGGGCATTTTTCACTCCATGAAACATGCCAGAATCTTAGAAGGGAGGAGTTATAGTCATTGACCCTTATAACTGCCTGTTATAATAATTGAACCCAACACCCGGATATGAGTAAAAAGAGAAATGCTTATTCTGCTTATTTTGCTATTCACAATATTTGCTTATATGTTTTTTATTTAAATTAATTCAGTCTGATTTTTATATTCATTGTCGTAACATTAAACTTATATTATAATTTACCAGTTTTTTAATTAGTGTTGTATTTAGAACAATAAAAGTTGTTTTTAAAAATAAAGTTTTTTGAGAAAGAAACTTAAGTCACGTTACTGATTCCAATGTTTGACCGTCGCCGCCATATTGAAAAGATCACGTGGTCTGGATTGCCTAATTAAACGAATATCGACAAAAATAAATATAACTGACATTTGACATAACCAGTGACAGAATAAATGAAATGGACTTGCCAAGAGTTCCTAGAATTATTGGCCACCGATATGTTGAGTATTCAGCTAAAAAGTCATTTTAAATTTCAAGATATACGCTTCGGGGTGTATTCATAATTTTAATGAAGCAATATAGATGTTCGCAATGATATAAAACATGCAGAAATCTTATGTTTTGAAGGGTAGACCTTAACTGTCATTTTTGTCGAAAAAAACCACTTTTTGTTGGCCACACTGACCCTAGACTGAACTCCTATATTGAGCTCGTTCAGAAGACAAGGTAATATGATTTTCATACGACGTTACCAGCTTGAAGGAAACCCATAACATATTTTTAAAATCCATGAATTGAGAAAATAATGTTCATAGACAAAAGATTAATCATCATCATAATTAGTTTCTAATTATTCTCACTATATACTTAGCACTTTAGCTGTTTCAAAGTTAAAGCTGGCAAAATCGAATGTTTTCCTTGCTAAGCTTCAGATAAGTGTGCCAAACTATACATAGGTGAGAACTGTAAGGAAAGTGGACCATCAACTCGATGTTTTTCATGCAACACTTAAAAAGACAACCCTCGTATCTATTTCTCATTAAAATAACACTAAACGTATTTTGTTTTTCTTTTAATCCCTTGTGATCTATGAATAAAGTGTTAAAATACCAATTGTAATTTACGCAGAATGAAAACGGTATTCTGTTTGAACTGTTTTATTTTCATCCCATCTTTCTTTCATGAGTCTATGACCGTAGTTATTGTCTTTATTGTTACTCTCGTTTCCCAGTACATCTACGCATCAATGTCAGACTGTACCATTATATTTTATTCTTCCTTTATGTCGCCATTATAACCTCCATAAAACTTAATGAGCTATTCCACTTTTCGCGATTTCCATCATCTCATCTCCTCTATTTTCAGCCACTTGATACCTGGTGGTAAAACAAAATAACAATAGATAATTTCAAATCAAGGTGCACTTCAATTTGACCACGCGCTCCAATTTAAGGAGTTTTGGTACTAGATATGTCATCTCCATTGATAAGCTCGGCACCACTCAGAGGCTCCGAGCTCTCTACACCTCAGCCATTAGGCATTTTGTACTCTTGGTTGTAACGTTTATGCTCTGCTTCTCCCTTTATCCGTTTCAAAGATGCGAGACTTTTTAGCAACACTGTATAATGATTGGTCCCAATGGAGCGATTCCAGCCTGACTAGTAGATCCCCCTGTATTGCAATTTCATTTTAACGTACTGCGAAGATTTTGTGTACCACTTTTGTGGTTTTTAACTAACAGCTTTACACATATACATACCTGTTTTCTGTCATAACATACATAATATGTGAATATTATAAAAAATAATGCAAGACGACATCAATATGTCTCTTTTATTGTTTATATCCTTGTTTAATATGTTATGGTGACAGTGATACACTAGCTACGTTTCGTCTATTGGAGGAAACAGTGTCGAACATCGTTTTCTAACCGTTTCTATACAAACATATAAAGAGATAATATACAGATCGCGAAATTTCTTATGAAACCTGCCTGATTACACAAGTACAACAAGGAAAATATGAAGAAAACATCTTGAAAGAGTAAGTATAATTGTGCGCGCGCAGCAAGGCGTGTACAGTTCTCTTATCCATGTTGACCTCTTCAGCAATTTGTCTTGAAGAAGATGGTTGTCCTATTTCAACAAACATTTAATTCTCTAGCCCTTTCATCGTTTATTGGACGTTCGATTGGATCTGTATCTGTATCTGTAGAGTAGGGAGGGTGAGTGTGTAGGCTCACAGCACTTAAGCCACATGTGACCCATTGCAAATCCTCCCGAGGAGTTGTTCTCCTAGGTCATTGTCCATCCTGTCCTTCTCAGGAAGGTGGACAGGTCACTAGGAGACATCTCCTTTATATCGGCAGGTGTAGGCCAAGACTCACCGAACACACACTCTCTTATTGACGAAAACTCCGGACACTCGCATAAGACATGCCTGACAGTTTCATCTTCCTGTTCACACATCCTGCATAGAGGTGTGTCCACTAGCCCCATAGTATGGAGGTGTTTCCTTAGTTGACAGTGCCAGACTGCATCCTTTGATTCCATCCCATCTCTTAAGGGATTGAGCATGGGTGTAACGCTAGTTCCGCAATTGTCGAAGTCGTTAGGCCGTAGGTGTCACTGGGTCCTAGAATTTTTAGTCCAGCGGCTTCCCTGGCTAAATAATCATCAATGCGATTTCCTTTACTCCTGTCGTGCCCTTTAACCCACCTCAGGATAATATTGTTATCTGCCGAGGCGTCAGCTAAATCTTGGTGGCACTCTAGTACTAGCCTCGATATAACACGTGTCTGTTCAAGGCTAATAGGGCTTGTCTACTATCAGTGCAAATTATTATGTTTTTACCAGAAATTCCTCTTCTGGTTAGTTCTTTTGTGGCTATTGAGATACCAGCCAGTTCTGTTTGAGCCACGCTGGTATTGTTTCCCATTCCCCACTTAATCTTCAGGCTTAGTGCTCTCGAGTGAACTCCACACCCTGAGCCTTCTTTCATTTTTAAACCATCTGTATATGTATATGCATTAGCAGTATTCTGTTTTATTTGAATTTTGTAGGGTTTGTTAAACAAAAACCTGGGTTCAATTGCATCGTTGGCTGCCTGCAGCAGAGGTAGCGCAGTGAGCGCTTCCTGCCATAGGCTTAACCTCAATTGGCCCACTTCTACTTGGGGGGTTTACACCAGCCACGCGCAATCGTACCATGGCCATTAACGTAACCCCCTTGACGTACAGGTCCAGAGGGGTCAGACCAGTAATTAGTTCCATTGCTGCGGTTGGTGTTGTTCTCATGGCTCCTGTGATGTTTAAACAAGCCATATAATTTTTGGATGGCCGTTGCTAGTAGAACCTTCGGTCCCCATGCAATTGCTCCATACGTCCATCCATGGGTCTTATTATTGCAGTGTAGATCCAGGTGACCACACGGGGTGACAGACCCCATGTGCGTCCCACTGTCCTCCGACACTGCTCATAAGCCACATATGCTCTTTTTGCTCTGTTGTGTAGATGAGAGTTCCATGTTAGTTTCCTGTCGAGGGTATTTCACCTCTTCCGAAAAGTTTAGTTTGCTTTTGAAGATTTCGGGAGGTTTCAAACCCGATAAACTTCTTTTCCTGGTGAAAAGGACCATCTCAGTCTTTCTGGGATTGATCGACAGTGAGTGTTCCTTACACCATTTTTCAATTAATTTAAGCCCATCCTGCGCTCTATCACACAGTGTGTTAACAAATTTGCCAGTCTGCAAGATAATTATGTCATCTGCGTATGCAATTGTGTAGAATCCATAGTTGTTGAGGTGATTAATCAGGGTGTCTAGGACTATGTTTCACAGAAGGGGTGATAAGACTCCTCCATGTGGACATCCCCTCATGACCAGTCCTCTTACTGTGATGTCTTCTACATTGATACTTATTGCTCTACTAGAGAGCGTCTTGAGTATCCATTCTCCTACTACCAGAGGTACATTCCTGGAGTTGAGTTGCTGGGTAATTGTTGGAAAGGTTGTTTTATCAAACACTCCCTTGATATCCATGAATATACCCAGGGTGGATTCTTTGTTGTCCAATGATTGGATCTTCCGAAGCTCGGCATTTTCTACAGTATGAAATACATCCATATTTCTCGGAATTACTAATCATTTTCACAATTTTTGTCTTTGAAGCAATTGGGCCATTTTCAAATGCCACAATAAACAAATTAACGATTGCATCAGACGAATAACCTCCAAAGTACCATCTTACATTTGCACTTTTTCGCAAGTTAAGTATGTTAATGAAGGCATATTGTAAATGTTTTATTTTCAAATACAATGGCATGCGCTTCCAACATGATCAACGTTTGTAGCGAAAAGATCTAAGAATAGCAGTTTAAATGTCAATTCCCTCTGTAAAGGACAATGTTGCCGGTTGAAGTGTTTGGTTTTACCTAATATTTGTACAAATCAATCAAGCGGTTAAAATAGTGGGACAATCAACATTTGGCCAGCTCTAGAAATAAGAACACGCCTCGATGCGCGCGCACAATTATTCTTCCTCTCTCTCTCTCTCTTTCAAGCTGTTTTTCTCATATTTTCCTTGTCCTTCTTGTGTAATCAGGAAGGCTCCATAAGGAATTTCGCGATCTGCATATTATTTAACGAGCAGGGAATGATAGATATTTTCTCTGAGCACGAGAGGAAAAAGCGCATTCTTTGCGAATTATATACTATGTTTTTACTACGTTTTTAGCAAATAAAAAGTCAATCAAAGAACCTTCTAATGAAGATTTAAACAAATTAAATTGTTGGATAGCGAAATTCCATGCAAAATGATTCAAATTTTCTTAATTGTTTCCGCTTATAATTAAAATTAGGCGCCTCTGGCTCGTATTACGGTGTGTCCGATAACAATCAACATAAACTACCGATTTTATTCAGCAAGATTTGGCTCGGACGTTTTTTTTATCTCCTACTAACTGTATTTTTTTCAACAACTATCTATCTCTGATTATACATAAATTTTTAGAATTGATGATTAAATTTTTATTATCATGTGTCAAAAGTCGCTAATGATCGTTAGTTATCATCGTACAGGATGTTGTTAACATTCAGCACAAATTTATTTAACCACTAACGGATTAGACAACTTTTTGGATATACAGGAAGATGTTTTAATCGATATCCAATGCGGAAATAACTCTTTAAAGTCGAACTCTAAAATTTATTTGGTTCTAGCCAAAGTTTCTTACAATACCATCACAAAGTTTATCTGGAAACTCATCTTCAGGAATATGCTAACCTCTAAAATAATTAACGCTGCACTCCATTGAGATTCGATTCTCTGAGTGCGTGTCCCATTATCCTCTATTTTTTTGACCCCTTTCCATATTTTTTTCTCCAAAGACAGCACGTTACTGATATACTTACAACCGAAAAAACCCGATACCGGCTAGTCTCCCATGTTTTTCGACAACAATATCTATTTATTGGCCATGTAACGTTACATTAACATATTTTTTTTGCAAACATAATTCTGCCCACATTGTTGTCTACATGTGAATGTAATTCATTCATATCGATTGAATCGAAATGCGATAGGTATGGTAGGAAAAAAAAGCAAAGCTGACCACTTCCCTAAGGCTATTTGGTACGTAATGTTAGGCCAGCATTTTACATTATTCCATTAAAGGATGTCCCCATCAGGAACTTGAAAAAAATTATATACTTAATCTAAAAATAAGCCAGATGCTAAAAGTGATCTTTGTATAAAGGAGAGCACACTGATGGCTCGGGTAGCTGGAGGATGACCACACTAATGAAGGCAAGACTTTGGGAAGCATGAGGATTAGGGTATAACATGCTTTATTGGCCATTCAACAAGGTGGTGAAGTTCGTTATAAATAAGCTTCTTCAGTGCGGTTACCAAAGACTCAAAAAAATGGACCTGATGAGGCTAAGCAAGGTACAAAGTCTGGGTAGTACTATGGGACTTACCTTCCTCACTCTTTGTAATACAGGAATGGGCAAGATTACGTGGACTAGGAAACACGACTTTGAACTATGTAGCAAACAAACAGCTAAGAACTATATGACGAGATATAAATTTATTGAAATCCTTTGTAATGTTGGTTTTACACGAAGTTATTTGTAATAAATAATATATTTTTGGTTGTTTAAAACGATATTGACCGTACTAGAATTCAACGAGTACCCATAGGCTATTGTGTTATGTTCTGATGAACCAATTCTTAAAAACTGTTATGCTATTAACCTCTTCTAACACTCTCGAATGACGTTGATGAAATTACATAGAAATGTAGAAAAAAAAAATTTATAAAAATCGATCAGTCATGTGTAGCAATTGTGAATTGCAAAAATTAGGCCATAATAAATACAAGGTGGTCTATAATAATTTGGTCGAGTGATAAACTGTTATTTGTATAGTACAGGGTTTTTTAAAAAAGTTATAATATTTCTTTGACAGGCTTAAGATCATTTTGATGGTTTCTTGTAAAGGTATCAAATTGACAATTTGACAGAATGAGGTGACTGTGGCAGATTGATTTATTTATTATCAACTAGGCAATCCAGTGACCTGTCAAATAAAATTCAATATGGCGACACAGGGCAAACAAATGTGATTTAATACATTGTAGACCGTGGATTTTGGTATACATAAGTGTTTATTTTAGAGAAAGGTGCTTTTATTTTGCTTTGGTGTCTCTATACTAATAATATACAATAAAAAGTTCAGTTTTATAAAATTTTTAAGCTGGGTATATCAATTTAGGACCAACTTTTGGTTGTTTACCTATATAAGAACATTATTTTCTTGTTAGTGGTTTTTAGACTATCAAGAATTATTATTTAATATTTACGGGTAAGTACACACTGACTAAAACATATACAATATTATAATGAAAGTGAAACTTATATGAAATTGATGGCATTCAAATTTCACTTGCTCGAATTGGAAGATATCACCTGCAGTATATAACTTTTATGCTTACGGATTTCAGGAGTGAAACACCTACCTCAAAATGCCAACAACTTGTATTGTAGTCGGTTGTGGGAGCCGTTCAAACCGAGACCAAGTAAGCTTTTTTAAGGTCCCAGCTGTTTTAAAGAAAACATTTTTGGTGCACAAGAATGAATTAAGTAAGAAGCGTAGAGAAATGTGGTTAGCAGCAATCAATAGAGATGATTCAACAGAATCAAAAATCAAATATCAGGCTGTATGTGGCAGGCATTTTGTTCAGTTTTGTTCAATAACAATATTGAGAAAAACTAAGAAAAGTGATATGTTCTAAATAAAAAATACTAATCAATTGAACAATATACTAAACACTAATAAAATATACTAAATTGAAGCAAAATATACTAATAAATTCGACTAAAAAGTCTTGAGCACTGTTTATGACTGAATAGACAATACAAAACTAACCTATCTGTCTAAATTGTTCGCCCTGCACGGCCATATTAGGTTACGTGATCTGGATTGCCTAATCAGTTTGTTGTCCTTTTTAAACTACCAAAATTTGAAGTAACAATTGTGGGTCACACTATATATTTTTCAACGTTTATATAGAATATTTTAATTTCTTCGTTCTCATTTATAACAATAGAATCTCGATAGCTATTCACCTTGTCTAACTTGATTTTGTTATAGAAAAAAAAACAACATTTGAAAGCAATTTAGTTTTTTTGATTTGTCAAATGAAACCCATTACATGGTTTGAACTTGTTATCCAATAGATGGTACAGTTACAGGTTTTTTTATTAATTGAATTAATGCTGGACATTTTTGCATTTTTGACCTTTTTTTGCGTTTTGCAGAAGCGTCGAATGGAATGTGAAAATACTGTTTAATATTCTACAAAAAAAAAACACGTTCCAAATGAGAAGTTTTACTTTAACTACGCCGAAATTATTTATATACAGAGTGGCTGAATTAAAACGTAATGAAAAATATCATTCATTCTCCCAAGTGTATGTTTAATTTTACAGATTGTATTAAAAATCTTTGGAAGGTATGCTGCTACCCCATCCCAAATGGTTACATTGGGTTTGTTCCAACTAAGCGAAATGAACATGAACGTCACGATCATGCGCATAACAAAATTTCTGTTCCAACAAGCTCCGACAACTCCACGGACTGATAAAAATGCGTTCCAACAAAAACTGGACACTTTCATTGTCAATCCACTGTCAATTACTAAATTTTTGCCTAACCTCCGACGTATTTTATTGCGCTCATTTAATCTTCTTTATTTGTACGTTATAAAATCACTGTTCCTATTAGAGGAAACATGCCGAAACAATTAACCAGCCGCTGCAAAGGACTTTATTTTCAACAAAAACGTGATAACTATTGCTTCCTTTAACTCCCGAAAAAAAAAACAAATTAGCAGAGATAACATTATATCCTAATATGTCATCATTAAGTATTAGGTTATTAGTTTTACTGTATTTTCATGAATATTTATAACGTTTTTGATTCACAGAAATATGTGTTGACATTAAATTTCAATATTAATCGCTTCTTTCAACAATAGGTAGAGACTAAACGTATTCTTCTTTGTAGGTATGCATATGATATAACTCGTTGTATTCAATAGATAATGTCAACACTATGTTATTAAAACTAACTAGCTGCAAGACTACAAAGCGATGAAAAGAAATTGAATGCAATTATGCTAAATACTGTTTTATTAATATTTAATTAAAGGTCTCTGTAACACCTGTCAACTGAAGTCGTTAAAGAGGAAAACTAGATGGTAGATCCAATCAGATAATGATTATAATTAATTTCTAAATTTGGATTTTGATTTGATTATAGAAAATTATTAAATTTAAGTCGAATTAACAAAGAATAATATGGTTATTCAATATTTTGAACATTGGGAATTTCCCTGGAGGTTACACTAGAAATATGACGCTTGTTTGGTGAACTTTGAATACGTGTAAGTACATGTCAACCTAGATTTTTTTTCAGTCTATTCACTTCTTATGTATATTTCATCGCTTGTCCTTGAATTTCATTTCATTTATATATAACTGACATTTGACATAACCAGTGACAGAATAACTGTCATTCTTGTCAGAAAAAAACCTTTTTTGTTGGCCACACTGACCTTAGAGATGGAATCTGATGCTTATAGTTTAAAGTGTCATACACCAGGTGGCGGTAATTTTAATTGATTTATTATAATTTAGAGATCTGTGGTTGTAGCTAACCGACTACATATTGAAGTCCTGAAATATTTTATTCCGTTTTATATTAAAAGCATCACAATATTTGAAAGTGTCAACACCAGACGACAATCCATAGTAACATTAACTTAAACACGATGTAGTTGTTAGAATTGTTAGAATTCGTATTGACAGGATTTCAATTCCCCTTTTTTCCCGAATCGTTACGTCGATTTCCCGAGAAAAGTCTGCGTTGATTTATTTTCCAGATGACATTTTGTGACAAGATAAATACTATAAGAAGGGGGTCGACGTTCTCCAAGTAAATATCAACATGAGAGGGTGACATCGACAAGAAATTGTCTTCATGAATGGAATTGTTGAAGTATACAATCCTATTATAACAGTGGCGGCCTCAAATAAGTAATAAAAATGAATTTTAGCTTAGCTTCAAAAATAATATTTCCCTCTTTTATATTAATAGCAATAGCTCGCTGCCACTGTGTTACTTCGACTATAATACTCTTCGGATTTAGCTGATGAAGTCAGGGAATTGGGTTTTGAAAGAGGATTAAAAACAAAAGACAATTATAGTTCGAAACTTATCGCGTGTCTAGAATATTTCGAAAAATTGAATGATACATACCCCAAGGAGAGTTGTTCATTTATTTTTGTTGAAAAATAGTTTTTAAATATCAAACATAACATGACAAAGCCCCGGTAGAAGATTAATTATTTTCTTCTGTCCGGAAATTGAACTAAACAAGAATTTCCTACCTAAGCTACTGACCTTTATCAACTTTCATATATTTATATAAAATATTAATAGACGTCCTACACAAGGTCGAATTTAAAACATAAATTTACACACAATGTATTGAATAAAAAAAATAAATAAAAAGATTACTCATAGCTTAGTACGACGTGAACCAGCCGATAATTGGATGAGAGTAATTTACTTATGTGGTTTTCTAATAATTTATTACTATCAATTAATATTTAATTTGTTTATTGATAGATGAACACCTTATTGATGTAGAAAAATGTAAATATAATATTTTGACGAGTTTGCAATCAATCAAATATTGATGGTCGAGAATCTTCCTTGTTTTTTATTGTCTATAAAAATTTAAAAATGTTTTTGCCAACATCAGTGCTGCTAATTTAAGTTTTTGGAACAGTCTCTTATAAATAAATTGTAAAATTTCTGATCAAAATGAGGGGGTTTTATTTGTTTGCATTTATCTCAGAAGCTTTTGCAGATTTCGGAAATCGAAAAAGATATTCTTTTAACACCAAGATAAATACACGAGTTAATTCAAAAAATCATACAGCCCATAATAATGGAAGTTTTCAGCTGAAATTTTAGTTTCACACTCTCAAGTAATGAACAAATATGGAAAAAAATCAGCAGCATTGTAACTACCATATTTTGTATACGAGGGTATACAATAGTAAGAGGTACAAAAATTCGAGAAAAACAAATTCTTTGTATCGAGTTTTTATTTGCATTTTCATTATCTAGGGGGTCTAATTAGTGAATTTCTATATATAAAAGTGTCTGAAAAAGCTTGGAAATTTCAAAGTGAGGTTATGATAAAAGTCTATAGAATCTTTTCAGATACATCATTTTTTTTCGTCGTAACCCTGTAAATATGAACAAAAAGAATTTAATAACCATATTATTAAAATAATTATCAATTAATATCGATGAATAGAAGTGATATCATCGATTTCCTATAAATCAAACAGGATTTTGTTAAATCATAATGTTGAGTTATTATTTCATTCATATTTAGAGCTAATCATTAAATTTTTTATTGGCAGATGAATCGTCTTATCTTTATATCAAGATCTATAGATTTTTATATTGACGTTTAAAAAAAAGTTATAAAAAAAATCCATACCAGGAAGCTTCAATCTGGTGGTCGAAAACAGGTCAAAGAAAAGCTGAAACTAAGCTATCGAAACTTCAGAGGCTTGCATAGTTTGTGCAAAACGGGTGCCTTTTGCTCTGCATGTTAAGCTATCACAAACTCGCTTCTTGATTGGCCAAAATAAACGACATTCAACCATTCCATATCCAGCTAAACTGGAATGGGTTGAAATCATGCAGTTAGGAAAGAACCTTGGTGGAGTACACAGAGGGATCCAAAACAACACCTACATACCTTGTATCTGTATCTGTAAAATAGGGAGGGTGAGTGTAGGGTCACAGCACTTAGGCCACATGTGACCCATTATACATCCTCCCGCGAAGCTTTCCTCCTCCATCCTGCCCTTCCCAGGAAGGTGCACAGGTCACTAGGAGTCATCTCCTTTATATCGGCAGGTGTAGGCCAGGACTCACCGAACACACACTCTCTTATTGACGATTACTCCGGACACTCGCATAAGATATGCCTGACAGTTTCATCTTCCTGTTCACACATCCTGCATAAAGGTGTGTCCACTAGCCCCATAGTATGGAGGTGCTTCCTTAGTTGACAGAGGCCAGTCAGAAATCCTACTGTTGAACGTAGATTTTTCCTGGTCATCGCCAAATATTTCTTCGGCGCCAGCTTCCCAGGGTCGCCCAGGGTGATCATGACAAGACTGCATCCTTCGATTCCATCCCATCTCTTAAGGGATTGAGCATGGGTGTAACGTTTGGCTAGCTCCGCAATTGTCGAAGTCGTCAGGCCGTAGGTGTCACTGGGTCCAGCCGCTTCCCTTGCTAAAGAATTGGCAATGTGACCTTTACTTCTGTCGTGCCCTTTAACCCACCTCAGGATAATATAGTTATCTGCCGAGGCGTTAGCTAAATCTTGGTGGCACTCTAGTACTAGCCCCTATATAACACGTTGTCTGTTCAAGGCTAATACCCAACTAGCAAAATGGAATTCTAAGAGGACTGAATTGTTGTATAATAGTCGAATAGCGTTGCTTTAAGGAATTTTTATTTCTATTTAGCCTTTTGTTGCGATAATTTTGTTTTTTAAAGAAAGTTGTTGTATTAAAAAATTCTATAGTGACTTTTACAATATATGCTATAACGCATTATACGATCATTTCTTTTAAAATGGTATAATATCGTATAAGCCAGTTTATACATTATCAAAAAAATCATTTTATAAGACTTTTATGCCTATTGTATAAGAGTTCTATAATATACTATATAAATGACAGCTACAACATTATAAAATAGTTACTTAAGCTTGTCTTATTGAAGCTGTATAATGTTGTATAATAAATATTGTATAGCATTCAATTGCGTTGCATTATAAAACACTTTTTAGTTGCATAGTGCCTAAATATTCTTCGTTATAAAACAGTTATCGTATACCGTTCTATTTGACAATAAAATATTGTTTAAGGCATTTCTTTGGGATAAAATTGTTGCTTTATAAATATCATTATTTAGAGAATTATATTGTGAAAGAATATCCTTATTGTGATAAGTGATAAAGTATTGAAGACATGAAAAAAAAAAGTATTTTAGGATATTCTATTTTATTATTTTTTTAAGTAGGTATCTACTTGAAACTTAACCAGAATTGAAGCGCTTCATTTTCTTGCCAAATATATACCTATAATGTATCAGTAAAATTTGCGGCGCATCAAAATTTGTGCTATTAAACCATCCAAATGAAATTATAATTTTTTACTATCGATGTCCGCCCAAGCGGCCCAAGTCGTTTTGATGTATCTCCATTTCTACAAATGAAATGTATGATGCACGTTCAAGTTGAAATATAATTTGGTTCTGATATTCTTCACTAAAAAATGAGATGCTCTTATAAACTGCTAGATGACAACATGTTTCCATTGTGCTCGAAATAACAGCATTATAAAAAAATATATTGCATTATACAACCATTTTGTAAGACCTTCATAGTGCCGCTTCAATCCCATTTTATAGATGTGACTACATGACATACTATTAAATCATTTTATAGCAGCTGTATAAATGATTATAAAACAGTCATATAAGAGTTGTATGAACTTTTATTAGAAATGTTATACAACCAAAAAGTTGTATAAAAATTGAGCCTTTTCAGTTGTATAAGGATCATATAATTGTTTTGTAGACCGTCATAAGAATTTAAGTATCCTATAAGACATATCTTGTAGCTGTTTATACAAACCTTATAGAATTTAAATTGATACTTGGGTAGGGATAGAGGATACCTACATACCTTATATTTGTATAGATTCAAAGCTTTATTTGATTTGTAAGAGAAACCTCACTTTTCTCCCCCACTCTGTATAGTATATAGCTTCCTTCTAATTTCGATTACGGTGAATTTTATTATATTAATTTTGTGTATTTCCTTTTCTATTCATTTAAAATACGACTGTAATACGTAAACACTATAGAAGCGATAACAAATTTACGATGTGAAATATATATCAGCTATTATTTCAAAATGTAATTGTGATTGTGACGGTTGTAGCGTAGCCGCCGCCGCCTCTGCACAACTGCATCATCTTTTAAGTTCACTTTTATTATCGCAAGAAAGAGTATTAAACGAACCATTTGAAATTTGCACTCTAGACAGATAATTACGAGAGTTATTGGACCTTTACGTCGAGAAAGATTCTTCTTCGCAGGGATACCAACATGTGTGCGTGAACACCAACAAAGAAAATGTGATCGCTTTGATGTGCATTGACAAAAAAATAATATTGCCATCATAAACACAATATTCTGCTTTACAGTCTTTTTCGAAAACAAAACAACAACAAAAAAGAAGAAGAGGAATACAATATACCTACACTCGGGTAGGTCTTCTTTATGGATTTACTTCTTTAACAATAAATGAATGATTTGCTATTTTTTGCTAACATAAAATAACCTCAATAAATAAATGTAGATGAAGAATAATTTGAACACACAATTACATTTTCTATATTCTTTTAAATTTACATAAACTTTTATAACCATTAATTCTTTCACAATAATGTGACATTTGGTTGCTACTTTTGTCATGGCCTGTGACCAATGATGATTCAATATTTAGTCAAACCTTGTGCGCCCATTGGCCACGACAACTGCCAGCAGTACAACACATATTTGGGAAAATTCTCCCAATCTAGTTACTTTCAGTGTTGTAGAGGTTTTTCCTAAACTTGTAAATAGACGATAATCGAATGTCAATAAACGTCAAAACAAACTGGGGAATTTTACTAGTTGATCTGACAACGTCTTGAGGTTTTGCCAACCTGTTAGCTGTAAATTGCCCTGGCTGTTGAAGATACATTGTATTTACGGTTGGTAAATTAATATTTATTCTGATAAGCAGGAAAGTAACTAGAAATGACATCATCGTCTTTTTATCGTAAAAATCCCATAGTTATATTGCTCTGCCACAGTATAGGAACGAACCAGTATGTTATCTCGTGACGTTACACTGCCGAGCTCTCTGTGACCTACAACGTCGTTCGGATGAGTATCTCATCCGGCGGCCAGTGCTGTGCTGCGATCCAACTAAAGTGCCAGTGGTGAATTTGCGAATCGAGTTATTTATTACAGCTTATATTGTTACGGGTTTTCGGTATTATTTTGATAGTTTATACAGTGGCGGCGCCAGGGGTGGGCGCGGTTGGGCGAGCGCCCAACCTAAATTGTTCTCGCCCAACCGTCTGCCCAACCTGTTAAATGGAGAAAAATAATAGCAAGGCTCATGAATAGAATAAAAGAAAACTTAAGCCATCGCTTTCAATATTGGACCGTACTATAAGAAATATATTATTTTAGCTATACAAAAACTGAATAAGTAAAATATCTATATTATTATTTTATTTTACTTGTTCCCCAAATACCTGACGAGTATAGCACTGAAGATGGCTTAACAGCCGAAAGCGCTCTGCGATTTTTAAAAATTAAATTTTACACAGAATACAAATATGTTTTCTTGACTTTCTAGTCATGTGTACTCAGCTATAAAGATATTCACCTAAATTGTATTATCCTGTTATTGATCGAATCACTTCGGAACTTTGTCGGAGAATTGAAGAAAATAATAGTGTTCTAAAATAATTTAGTGTTTTAAACCCATCAAGTAATATAATTTTAAATTTAGAGCAATTAACTCCATTAGCTATACATTACGGATGTAACTTGGCATCCGTCGAAACGGAATTAAAGTTACTACCAAAAACCATTGAAAGGTATGAAATTAATCATAATGTTAAAATAAAGACCGTCTCTAATCTTGCAGTTCTTCTGCAGGAATTTAAATTAGGTTTTCACGAACTCAATAAATTGTGTAGAATTACAATAACCGTACCCTCTTCAAGTGCCAGTTGTGAGAGATCGTTTAGTGGCTTAAAAAAAATTAAAGATTATTTAAGGACCACAATGTCATAAGGGAGGCTCACCGATTTAGGAATTTTGTATGTCGAAAAAAATATTATTAAAACATTGGATTTGGATGTAGTTGTAGATTTGTTTGCCACTAAACATAACAATAGAAAGATAGCTCTTTTTTAATGTCTAACCGTCTAACGTTTTGCAAATAATGTGTTCCTGTGTAAAATAAACTTTAAAATAGTGCCAGAGTGTTTTTTATCCCATTTATTGATACTAGTTGAAATTTTACAAATCTGAAATATTTAAATTAGGTACGCGGATATCTGTATAAACC
>CAJUYG010000067.1:122404-156017 GCA_910591675.1 Galerucella calmariensis | reverse complement strand
TAGTGGGCTAGAAGAAGCAATAATTGTCGACTTCACAGCAAGTAGTGGAAAAAAGCATTTATTATTATTATTAATTAAATAGAAGATATTAGCAGTACAGTTCTACATCATCATTTTTACTTCCATTTAAAACAGTTTGTCTTAAATATTATTACGTTCTCTAACAAAAGGATCTGCCTTATAAAATTTGAACTTTCGGTTAACCTAAGCTATTTTACTCTAAAAAAACAATACAGATATCTACCGAACCGTTTCCCACATTCGCCGACCACATCCTTTCGATTGCAAATATTTAAAATGCCTTTTATCAAAATTAATGAATGGTTTGTTAAATTCTAAAGGAGCGTTAAAGAATTTATACCGTGACCAGACCAGGAACCATAACGATTTTTTATCTAATTATTTAGCAGATTTGTTTTAAAAGTTTGCTTCGACATCATGAAAAAAAAAACTCACCGGGTTTTTAATGGGATTGTTTCAAGCTCTACCAAAATATATTGTTATGGTACTGATTAAAAATTTAAACAATTTCATACAGGTCTAATTATAAGATAGTTTTTATTTTGATTCCGAACCTAACCTAAAAATATTTATCAACTTAAATATTTAAAACTGTGTATACATTTTGCTTGTTCTAATAAGTGTAAATGGTCCTTGTAACCAAGACCACCTAGTGCCTATACTATCCAGTTATAAATGCGTTTCGTGGTATCATAATATAAAGAAGAATTTCAAGAGCCAAAAAAGATACAATCGAGATAAAATCGCATATCCGCTACTGCCAAAATTAATCCGAGACAGTTCCATACGTATCAAATTTCATTCGTCAAGCCGTCCCTTTTAATGCATTTCATTTTTTGTTAATTTCACTGGGATTTAATGCAATTTTGATGAACAACGGTAGGTTTATTCTTGTTTTTCGGGCATTAAAAGGAAGTTAGCTGTTAAGGTTAATTTTTTTAACATAAATGAAGCTTTTATAAACAGGTTAAAGAACTGAGACTGAACAAAAAAAAATAAACCTCATAATTTTTTTACAGTGGTACACAGGATGTCCCACGACGAGTTAAAACTATCTGTATATGGCAAAATACTTATAGTTAAATCATGAAAAATTTCTACGTTTCGGTTTTCAGATACGATCTTTTTAACTAAAATATTTTCAAAGTTGGCAGATTTCCGATTATACCGGAAGTCGACTGCAACTTTGTTATTTTGAAGAGAACACCCTATATATTAATACATTTTTGAAATCTACGTAAAATTTTAGTATAGTTTTGTCTGAAAACTTTTTTCGAAAAATGCATAATTTTTGAATTATTGATTTTTTGTAAAAAATTTGACGGTTGCAGACCCTTGTAAATTATTTTTTCACGAGGATACCCTTAAAGATATGAAAATGGTTTCTTTTCAGTTGCTTTTATCAAGGTCAGACGTATTTGAATCTATGTTGAAAAATTTTTCATTTTATACAGGGTGTGAATAAAAAGTGTTCAAAGTTTAACTTCATAAATTTCAAATTTCCCGATTTTCTTAAATAGATCCACCCGGTTTTTTCCATTTTAATGCATTCAGAGATAAAAAATTAGGCAAATTCATGTATACTTTCCTATATCTAAACCTTACCGTTATTTATTTCTGTAATTTTTAGAGATGCAGGTGTGTTCTAATTTTAATTTTGACCCGTTGATACCAAGCACTAAGAAATCTAAAAGATTATGTAAATTTGCTTTTAATACAATATGGTAAATATGGCAAAGTTGTTACAAGAACATTGTATTGTGTATTTTTTTGAAGCAATCTAAGCACAATGTTCATCTCACTCTGTCTCCTATTCTACTTTTTTTTGAAAACTTGAAGTTCCAATCTAGCAATAGACATAGTGACAGTATATTGTAGTTTGAAGGTACGAGCCGAGTCAGGCCTACTATTCTATTCCATACCATTGTCTATGTACGGTGGCTGAACGTTGTTTATTTAGTCATTTGCTGGTAGATTTGATATAAATTTTTCTTGAAGCTATTTTTTATTATATATTCTGTAAGTTCCTTGTGGTATTACTTATTCTTTTTCTCTTATTTTTTTTGGGAATCAAACCACAATAATGTTTTCTATTTTTTTTATTTCGACGTTTCGATAGCGTTCCAGCTACCGTTGTAAAGATCAACTAGTGATGAAATAATTTTTGATCCCTATCTGACACAACGAAAAAAATTTGACAACTAGACAATCAATAATATTTTGAAGTTTAAGACTACAAAACTTTGTTGTCAAATTTTATTAAGATCCATTCATAGTACATCACATCTCTGGTAAAATGTGAAATAAAATATTTTATTTTATGACATTCCAACGATATGATAGTCTACTAGAAATGGAATCCAGTGAAGTGCACGCTCCAGGAACGGTTTTTATTGGGATAGCGCTTTTTTTCGCTTATTTTGGAAATGTTGTTAATAAAACGCGTTTGTTGTTACTTTTTTGTGTATGATTATTTTTGTTTTCTCAAACTCAAAAAACTAAACCTCCACAGTGTGAACTATGTAATTGCCAATTAACTGTAAAACACATCCTAGTAGAATGCCCAATTTTCAATCAAGCAAGGATAAAAAATAATATTAGCAATAAATTAGATGTAGTACTCGGTGTAAATTGTAATGTCCAAAATTTAATAACCTATCCCAAAGACATAAATATTTTATCCAATTTGTAATCTAGAATAATTATATTGTCGCTAATAACCCTAGAGGTTGATGCGACTGAAAATAAAAAATAATAATAATAATAATTTTATAATTATCGTAGTTCATTTTGTAATTAATTCAAAAATAAGATTAATCAAATCCCTTTAACTACGATTATCCCATCTTTTACAGTTAAATTTTTATTCTCAAAGAGAAATAAATCATTAATACCCGTATCACGAGTACCTAAAGATTATTTTCCAAACAGGACAGATATATCGAAAAAATTAATCTCACTCCAACAACAGTTATTCCAACATTATTACCGGCTTCTTGGTAAAATCAATAAGTAAGCGATATCACTATTAGCGATCACTTCGGAACCTGTTGCCGAGGTATCTAGTAGCCTTTAGGGGGTGGAATTTATATTATAACAACCAAGCGGCGATGGACTCGCTTTTCAATAATGCCATCTACACTACAACATTGTTTATTGTATCATTCGATTTCACCGTTACATCAGTAACTGGCTACAGGAAATACAGATATTTGTGAATTAATAATGTAGTGAGACAGTGTTTAATTTGACTTTTTACGGATACATTTTGAAAAAATGAAATAAAACATTTAACACATAAAATAGACTTAAGTATTTGGTATTTCCTCCTCTAGCCCCAATTATTGCTTGCATACGGCGTGGCATCCCACTAATGAGCTCACGAACTGCATTCTGAGGAATATTCTCCCATTCTTCTTGAAGAGCTACACGAAGCTCATTTAGTGTGGTTGGTGCTATAGCACGACTTCTAACACGTCTGCCTAACATGTCCCACACATGTTCTATAGGATTTGCGTCCGGAGAACATGCTGGCCAGTTCATTTTGTCAATGCCAACTTCTGACAAGTATTCCCTGACACATCTCGCTGAATGAGGTCTAGCGTTGTCCTGCATCAGGATGAAGTTATCGCCAATAAATGGAGCGAATGGAACCACCTGATATGCCAAAACTTCCTCAATATACCGTTGTGCAGTCAGTGAGCCCCCATTGATGAACACTAATTCCGTAGAGGCTTCATTTGATATGCCTGCCCATACCATTACGGAACCTCCGTTATGACTCAGCCTAGGGCTAAAAGAACATTCTTGGAATCGTTCCCCATTTCGTCTCCATACTCGTTGTCGTCCGTCTGGTGAATGTAGCGAGAACCTGGACTCATCGGTAAGGAGGATAGTACTCCATTGCATAAGATTCCAATTGCTATGTTCACGAGCAAAGTGCAATCTCGCTACCCGGTGACGTAGAAGTAACTTAGGCCCAGTTGCTGGCCTAAAAGCTTTTAACGCAACCTCATGTAATCTTCGGCGAACTGTCCATTTACTTACATTTTTACCACGAACCTCCAGAAGTCGATTTCTTGTCTGTACTGAAGACAAATGACGATCCCTCAGCTTAGAGAATTTAGTACAATAAATCTGTCATCTCAAGCGGTAGTTACCCGTATTCTACCAATACCAGGCCTTCTTGTGTTTCTTCCAGTATCCCCCTAACGTTGTAACACCCTTTGAATGGTAGAACGACTAACATTGAGTAATCGAGCCACATATCTTTGGCTTCGACCATCTTCCACAAGAGCTACTGCTTTAGCACAATCTTCAGCACTTAAAACCATAATTAAGACTTTAAAATTGTCAACGTTGATATTGACAATATTAACATTAACAAAAAATTGCCTTGCAATTGGACAGAGTTTCCATGTTAATCCTCCCAAAAACCATCTCCATCAGTCGTTCAAATGTGACCGGAGCATTACAGAGTCAGAATGGGAGGTCCTGGAACTGATAGAAACAATTTTGTCTCTATCATCAGTACTTGCCAGTACCACTTTTCGAATACAGGGTGGAAAACCATCTCGCACCTGATAGAGTATTTAGTGGATTATATATTATTGACAGAGGTTAGGTCATCTGATTTAAAAGCTTTTGTCGGCTTACTTTCAAATGCCCAGAGGTCATGAAATTGATGGAAATGATAAAGCGGAATATAGGAGAGAATTAGAAGAGTCTCAGTATATTTAGCAGTGAAACTGTCTTGCTGCTTGGTCTCTTGGCAGAGCTGTTGTAGTTGTACGTTTGCGTTGGGCCGAACAGCCCAGGCACTTGAATTTTGTTCTTCCCTCAGATTTTGTGATTTTACTTCTTGTGGTATTCCCCCGTTTTCATTTTTTTTCTTTCTTAAGTTCTTCTTGCAACAAAAATATTTTAAATTAAAAATTAAAAAAAAAACCACCTGTCATAAAAGTTATTTCTATCGGATGATCCTGGCATAAGAATGAATCTTTTTTAAATTCGTTAGACACGAATTTGTTATTGAATATCCTGAAATGAATCACAGTTCATCGCTTAATGCACGTCCTTGTTTCTTGTGAGAACCTACCTAATAACATTGTTACATAAATCAAATTCGTATGTTTTTAAAAAGTAAAAATTGTTAACAGTCACGAGATTTTTTTTTAACACAAATCATTTTTGTTGAACGTTTTTTGTCGGTTGATTTTTCTCGATTAATTATTTAAAATAATGAATTTGTTAATATCTATTTTTAAACCATTTGTTTTTTTAATATGAAAGTGAAATAAACTAAAATTAAAAGTGATGATTAAGAAATTTGTACACTAAGAAACTTGAATAGTCAATTATAATAATAATAAAAGTTAATCCTAATCCTATATGTTTATCTACTGTGAATGGACCTTAAAAATTAAAAAGTCTTCAGCTTCGTTAGTGTCAGATAGAGACCAGAATTCAAATAAACTTGATTGTTTTTGACAACGGTAGCTGGTAAGAAGCTATTGAAACGTTGAAACAATAAATATCAAAAATATTGTGCTTGAATTTCCTAAAATAATTAACAAAATTGGAAAATAATAAGATGATCTGTGTAGCCAGAGTGAAGCTGTATTAAGAGTTTGGCAGGTGTCATGATATAACACTACCGCCTGAATGAACTCAATATGTAGAATTAGTGGAATGAATTGACATATACTTTGACATATACTGAAACCGTGAAAGGAATGCAGTCGAAAACATTCTATATTGCAGTGATAATAATTAGAAAAGGGACTTTTCATTATTAACAATATGATTTAATGTGCTTGTTTCCTTGAATTTTTTCTATTAACATAACTTTTTCAATTTACGAATATTAGAGGAAAGTCACCAAAAATGGAATAGTATCTTAATATGGAATGCCTTCATTTCTCTAAGACTATGAGTATGAAACGCAACACTCGACCATCTTCTGTTTCATTCGGTCTACTAACTATCGCACCCACACCATCGAGTCAGTTGCGCGAATGCTTCACGTGTGGCAGGCGTGTTTTGTTTTGTTGTCGTGCAGAAAATTTTAAAGGTAAGTAATAAACGAGTATTACCAGCTATTATGTTTGTTTGCGTCAGTGTTATACTATTTAGTATATCGGTATTATATTTATTTCACCATTTTGTGATCTTTTGTCATTAAAATATTGTGACTTTAAAAAATATTTAGAAGAGTTTGAACTAGTATAAAAATACAAATATGGACAGTCGTCGGTGTCTAATTATGGAATATTAAATTAAAGGCTTGATGTGTGGGCTCTGGGCACATTATGATTGTGCTGGTCCAGAGTTTGATACTTGGATCTGTGACTTTTGCAAGTAATTATTTAACTTCTTTCATTTATCACAATATATTATATTTATTTAATTGATCTCAAAGATATTAATGTCCATTTTTGTTATTGTTATGTTGATTTATGCTTATATTCCATATATGGATAATTATTCAATATTTGGCTACTCATTTGTGAATTTGTTTTTTTGTGTGAGATTTTGATTTGATAACTAATATATTTGATTAAGGGCTGTTAATTACTACATATAAATGTATGACTGATTAGTAAAAACATTAAACTGATTTTATTTATATGAAGTTTTTTTTATATCCCAAATACAAAATGGTGACTTTCCTCTAAAACATAAGCACTTTTACAAATTTGTTATGGGCTTCTTCAAGCTCTGGCAGCATTGTACGAAAACCATCATCACTACATCCTCCGAATTACAAAATTGGTGATTTTTATCGAAAGCTGACTTCTTATTGGCAAGTGCATGCGTGTGTTCTTCCCTCTCACTTCGTCAATTGACTGATATTGATTTATCCAGTGGCGTTGGTATTGTCAGTGACCTTTGTATTTTCAATTTTACTTGGTAAAATAGGTACCGTATGCCATTTGTACGTTTATAACAGATATGCGCCATTTTTCCTCGCCTCTAACCGATGCCCCGTAGCTTCAGATAAACTTTATACTAGCGAATTGTATAGAGATTCACTCCTAGGTGGGTTACTCTGGGAGACAACTGGATAGAATAGGGACATTTACTTAAACTAACACCTGCTGAAACATTCTTTCGGGAAATAGGTCTAAAGGAGCAGCCACTGTCTTTGAGACATTCCTCAGAAATTAATATGAATAAAGATCTGTTAAATCTAAGTAAATATCACCTCAGTACACATACATAGCATATTCTTGTTGACTCTATACACGCATCGGGTATTTTATGAAGTTTCCAAAAAGAAAAATGTGAAATTATCACTTATTTTTATCTCTTTCCGTAACACCATCCAAAATAACCATACTTCCAAGAACTTTTTTCAGTGTGTGATATTCATACATTACTATCTGTTGACCGCAAATCCTATAATTTTAAATTGTTCATGAATTTATAGATGAGCACAATTAGTAATCGAATCTCATGAGATAATTAATTAGCTTGAGTAGTAATGACGGTATATTTCTCAGATACACACATCCGGCCTTCGGGATGTATCATTTCTTACGATTCCGGAATGCCGGAGGGCTTCTTATCAGACTTAGGGGCGATGAAGCATCGGTTTAAATTGAAAAGAAATATCAATTCTTCCTAGTTAGATAAAATATCTACCATCCAATATATCACCTGGAAAAGTCCTTCAGTTCATGCCTGAGACTTTTCCAATTCCTGTTTCGGTGGAATGGAAACTCAAGTACTCTTATCCTTAAATCTTGGAAGTAGTCAGAAGAAGTTTCATCCTATAAGGTAATTAGTATCCATACCTGGGCATCAAATTAGATTTAGACAAAAGCATGGACAAAGAGCAGGTCACGAGTTGTTAGTTACCAGTGACCACACCCTAGAGAATATACAAAAAGGCTTTTGATGGAGTCTGGTTCAACACCTACCTTATTCCTCCTAGTTTATACTGAAAAGCCACCTAGAAAAAATAAATAAGCTAAATACCACTTCGTCTGATCAGTGTATACCTAACTATAGTTTTCGGCCTTTTATTGTCTGAATTAGTTCCTGTATCCTGGATCAAAGAATTAGGCTCAGATCGCGTTACCATAACCAACAGTGTTCAAACCTTCTGTATCTGTATCTGTAGAGTGGGGAAGGTGAGTGTAGGCTCACAGCACTTAGGCCACATGTGACCCATTGTACTGTACATCCTCCCGAGGAGTTGTCCTCCTAGGTCATCGTCCATCCTGTTCTTCTCAGGAAGGTGGACAGGTCACTAGGAAACATCTCCTTTATATCGGCAGGTGTAGGCCAAGACTCACCGAACACGATAACTCTGGACACTCGCTAAGACATGCCTGACAGTTTCATCTTCCTGTTCACACATCCTGCATAGAGGTGTAACCACTAGCCCCATAGTATGGAGGTGTTTCTACTTAGTTGACAGTGGCCAGTCAGAAAAGTAGGTTTTTCCTGATCATCGCCAAATATTTCTTCGGCGCCAGCTTCCCAGAGCCGCCCAGGGTGATCCTGGCAAGACTGCATCCTTTGATTCCATCCCATCTCTTAAGGGATTGAGCATGGGTGTAACGTTTGGCTAGTTCCATCATAATTTTTCTTTTTTTAACAAAAATAATATATTTATATTCATTTTATTATCGTTTAGCATGATTTATTTGTTGAAAAAACAAATCAAAGGAAAGATTTCAACAATCAAAACAGTACAAAACAGTTGTAATTTTTCAACTTCCTCATTGAATACCATCAATTATAATGCGCTCAATTGACGGACAATTGGTTAACAATTATGTACGTTAGCACTTGTTGAAGACGGCATTAATCATTCGATCAATTCATAATATACGGGGGGATTGTTCAATGTTATTACAAGGTAGTTGTTCTAATGTCCTTACAATTCTCTTTATAATAAAAGCTCACTAAATAAAATGCTTGCCAAATTTGTTTTAAAAAAATTGCTTCCGAGCGTGTATAATTAAGGTTGTGCAACCGTCAAAAATCTCGTGGATTAGGTACAACTTTTTGAATAACCTTAAAAGTGCTTTTTACATTTTTAAACGTCTGAACTGTTAAATTTTATTTATCCAATAATTGTTAATACAACTTGCACAGCATCATAAATAAATTGAATTAAATATATTATGTTTCAAATCTCATTTGTCTTCCAACTTTTTTTATTGGCAGTAACGGTAAAGATCAACAGCAAAATTACATACAAATAGGGAGTTTAAAGTTTCAATTCTAACTTTGACAAAACCTAAAGTATATTATGATTGGAATAATGTAGCTCTCGCCACTCTTTCACTCAACTGGCTATAGCTCGGTATGTAGGTAGTCGATCTAAACCTATTTTGAACAACGTTTTATCTTTGAAGTTTGGAAAACCTTTTTCTGGATTATTTTAGTTTCAATGCACGGAATACAGCATGGTCCAAACGTACTGTCATTGACAAAATCCAGCATTTCAATTCACATGTATGGCGTGTACGGTTTTTCAAAAATGTTAAAAAAAAAAACAGTTACTTGGGCATTCTCCAGCGCGTCAGATATTCATACCACGTATGCCCCAAGTGCCTCTGATAACGACGGTATACTAATCTGCCGGTTTGCGTGGTGGGGGTAGGCATATAAAGTAGTCAAAAATCCGAGAAAAAAAATTACTCGAGCGCGTCAGATTTTCGGAAGGGGTGTTAAGTAGGCCCCAACGAAGCTCCCTTTAAAAATTTTTGAGAATCCAAAAAAAAGTTCTTTTGAAATATTCGAGCGCGTCAGATTTTCATAGGGGAGGTTTATGTCGGTATCCTGAAAGCATATTCTCTTAATCTGCTTTACCTTTGGAGTTTGGAAAATGTTTTCAGGCTTTTTTTAGTCGGAATACGGCATGGTCCAAACGAACTGACGAGTTTGCACATGAATTTGTCTTTTCAAAAGCTGTAGTTTTTACTGCGCCCTCTGGCAGTGCACTGTAGTATTAAAATGTTGCTGGTTGAAGACGATATTTGAAATATGTCACTTGTCTCCTACCGTTTATAATTAAATAATTAATAGTTTGATAAATATTTTATGAAAATATGTTCATAAAATATGAATAAATTCACAAGGAAACGCCTCTGTGTTTAAGTACGTACGGTACTTCGTATAAGTACTAACTATTAACCATTTTCATAGCTCAAAAATACTTAATGACTTACGGTAAGTGAGATTTATTTTATAAAAACTATAAATTTGTATTTTTTCTTTTTCCTCTCTTTTTGTGATCGTCACACTTGTCGACAAAAAAAAACTCTCTTAATTCCCCATATCATTACCTTAAACTCTTTACGCGCTCAGATCTTATCGAGTAACACAACACATAATAATTCTCACCGATGTCAACACGATTTGAATAATAATATCAACTGATGAATAATGTACCACTCAAAACGATTTGTTGATTGATGTCAACTTTACTAAGTGGGTGAATATCAGCGGTAATCGTCCAGTAATTTATACAGAGTGATCCTTAAATCGCGATAATTAACGAATTCAATTAAATCATTAGATGGACGATCGATGAATGCAATTAAGATGATTTGCGGAAGTTTTTCGTAGAGATGCCACGGAGACTACCTGTTTATTTGAACTTTAAATGGTACTGAGAGTTCTCAAGGTACTTTTGAATATGATAAAAATAAGGAGAAAACCTATAGTTAATATTGATCTGTAACTCAAAATTGTAAATATAGAATTATTGTTGATAAAATTTGATTTTACTAGCTAGAAAAAGCCAAATTTCAACACTATTGTTTCCCATAGTATTCCCCACGAAGAGAATGACAAAGATCAACGGTATTACCAAATATAAGAAATTTGTGAATTGCTGTGCACGCCTCCAGTGACTACTAGCACAGCCGAGCGTTCTTTCTCCACCTCACACCTGACAGTTTCATCTTCCTGTTCACACATCCTGTATTAAGGTGTGTCCACTGGTCCCATAGTATGGAGGTGTTTCCTTAGTTGACAGTGGCCAGTCAAAAATCATACTGTTAAACGTAGGTTTTTCCTGGTCATCGTCAAATATTTCTTCGGCGCCAGCTTCCCTGGGTCGGCCAGGGTGGTCCTGGAAAGACTGCATCCTTTGATTCCATCCCATCTCTTAAGGGATTGAGCATGGGTGTAACGTGTAACTCTGCCCTCGGTCCTCAGTCTACAATGTCCGGTCAGCATTTCCACCATCATCCTCGACGTTTCTCGACTTTCACAAAGTAAGTCGTGTGACAGTTTGGCCCAAGGGATTTTAAGGAATAATTTAGCGTGCCTTAAAAACATAAATCAATATTGTCTTCATTGAATATAATTTTTCTATTGTTTTGACACTTTCATAAACCGTTCTATACATATACATATTTGGGTGTAACGTTTTCTTCCTCTGGCTTATTCAGTGAAATGTAAACTGCAACTGTGAAAAAAGGTAAACAAGCCGTTGGCGCTCTCATTCCTGTGATGTGTAAGGCAAAAATTGACATGTGGTACCCTAGAATCAAACTATTTGAATCCCTAGCGTTAAGTGTTATGTTTAACAGTGTCTCTGTTTGGGGTCCTCGTTATTTGGTTGCACTAGAAAGGGTGCAAATACATTTCCTAAAACGAATCCTTTTAGTAGCGGTTAATACTCCGGACTCTGTTATTCGGATAGAAACAGGAAAAGTTAAGTTGTCGTACAATGTTTTTAAAATGACAATAAATTGGTTACTAAAGATTCTTCAAATGGAAAAATTGGGCATCCCAAATCAAACAATTTTTTGTTGACGGTGAATCATTGCAGTTATAGAATCAATTAACTTATGGTCATCTAACAGCACAAAAAAAACTACTGTTTTCCAAATATTCCTGCACCAATCCGATATTGCTACATCGTCAGCGTACCCTTTCATGGCTCTATATAATGCTTTCAACACAACACGTGAACCAAGCAATTTTTTACTGTTGAAGTCTCCAATTCAGATCATTTTTACTTTGGCTCAACTCCGTACGGTTAATCAATTTAAAATGAAGTTCACATTAAACGGCATAACCTATAGTATAGATCCTACTTTAACATGTACTGTTTGTAAGCTGGACGAGAAAGAAACTATTTTTCATATTTTGTTTGAGTGTCCGATATATACAGTTATGAAACAAAACATATCCTGTCTGCAAAATTTGGAAACATTAGTAACATTAGTAAATGCTCTACAAAATATAAACATATCTGAAGGAAAAACTATATGCTGCTACCTTTGGAATATTCTCAAATTGAGGTCATTTATACTCGATGAATAATGTTTTTATTTTATTTTGTTTTTATTTTTTATTACAAACTGTCTTGTCAACTTAAAAAAAAATTTTTTGTATATTTTCACACACTAACCTTGCTGTAAACATTGTTTTCTATGAGCAATAAAGTTATTATTATTATTCTATACATTCTCGAACTTTTAGCTCGACCTCCCCTTAGACGCACCCATTTTTGTTGGTTTTCCTAACCTCATTTTTACATTTATTCAATTGAAGTAAACAGAATCGAGCGATTAATAGCTTTGGTAATCTTTTAGTGAATATGAATATTTGTTCATAAACCCAAATTTTTCTGTAACAAAACAAAGAAAAAGAAGAATAATAAAGAGTTGTTGTTGTTCTTGGTTCGCAACGTGTTATTATAACAGGAATTTCTATTAGAACTTTAGAATATGGTGAAACAAAATTAGAATGAGTAGCAGTTAGGTCTAATAACATGTTGGTTTTCACGTTGCCGTAGTGTGGGTGTACTAACAAGTGAGGTGTGTGTGGTAAATCGGATAATTTAATGAATGTGGGAATATAAATTTTTCGTCTTTTCGAAGGTTAACGATGAAATTTTGTTTATCGACATATTTGTAATATTTAAAGAGTTGATATTTTTTTATTATTTATCTACAAAGGAAACGTGATCAGAAATATTGTTAAAATTATGTGTCCACTTTTAGTGCTTCAAAAAAACATCATGATCAGATTCCAAGTTCTGATAAATATATAAACATTTGATTGAGCGTCATTGTGTTTTCGATTGAAATCTTTAAAACTATTCTTCGATCACTTCTGGTCAATTTACAAAGGATAAAATTTGGCTGGCAACTTAACTGACAAAGTATATTTCTATTATTTAATTTAATATATTTAGAACGTATTACGAGGGTTGTCTTTTTTATCAGTTGAGCTGCCAGCCAAATTTTATCTTTTATAAATTGTCAAAATTGAAAGGAAGATAAAATAATATAAATACTGATTATGTCTCGTAAATAAATACTGTAAACTAAAGGCATTACAGATCTTTAAGAAATGTATAAAATACCCAGATACAACTTTTCTTTAACCTTCTTAGTTTGTGAGAAACAGCCTGTTAATAAACGCAAAAGATATATCTGTTGTATTTCATAACTTCTCGGGGTATCATACACAAAATTTAAAATTTTTTGTAGTTTGTTGTCATTTTAAAACACATCAACAGTATTAACGGCCGCTTTCATAACAAATGCTTAAAGTTCACTTTAGCTAAAGTGACTTTATCACTTTAACTTCACTTAAAGTTGAATGATTTTCATAACATTTCTGTTCTGTTCTTTTAAGTAAAGTGTGATTTTACGTTTATCAAGAGAAGTTGGTATCAGTGACTATGACAGTTGTAGGGTTATGTTTGTGCTCGTATTATATTTTTATATTAGTGTTTGTTTATGCTTTCTTCTGATTTTCAACTTGAAATAAGTGTTTTATTGGTGAAGTCAATATAAAAAGAGTTAGGGGTACAAATTTTACAACAGAAGAAGAATTGAATTTGGTAAAAATAGCTGAGAAATATAAATCGATTATTGTGTGCAAAACCATTAAAGGTTCATTCATTTCGATAGCCATATTATGAAGAACCTCTGTTGCTGCAATTATTGTCATTGCTGTATCCAGATTCACCCTTATATCTAGGGATAGTCTAGGAAAGCGTCTCCTCCAGACACCATACTGTCTTTCTACTGTATTTTTAGTTCTTATTAATGACTCATTGTATAGTCTTTCAGCCTCTGTATTTGTTTTCTGCAGAGGAGTCAAGAGATATGGTTGAACTCTCTATATCCAGAATCTCCAATTAAATGGAACCTCCTAAATTGGCCTCCTTCAAAATTATTTTTCAATTAATAATAGTCTGATCATGAGCACTCCCTGGCCATCTCGCCACTATAGCAGGTTTGCTTAACCTGAATCTTCGGTAAAATTCTTCATCTGACCAATTATCAAAATCTGCTATTCTCTGTTTATATATTTTTCGTTTCCTAATGATGAATATTCCCTCATCACTGTCGCTCTCGTTGCTGCTATCCTCAAAGGCTGATTACTCAAGAGAATTTGTCCACAATACTGACACAACGAACTGAAAACTGTCTTAAATTTTGAGGTTAAAGTCGCCTAAAGTCGCGATTGTGTCCACTTTAACTTAAAGTCGACTGGAAGTTATAAATACTGTTATGAAATCGATTTTTATTTAAAGTTTGTTATGAAAACGGCCGTAATTCTGTCAAATTATAATCAGCCAGTGGCGTGGTATGTGAGTTTCGCGAACTTTTATTGTTCTATATTTTTGAAGCACTCTGTTTTTTTTTTCTAACCAATCAATATTATATCATAGACGTTTGAAGCAACTTTTTAAAAACTAGAGAATGTCAGGTATTCTTATTCTAAAGACACGCCTATGGTTCATTAGCAAAGATAATTTTTGAAGTACCTAATAGGTAAGTACTCGAGCGTACCTATTCTCCCAACAATCTAGTGAAGTACTACTGCAAATTAACTGAGTGGGTTCTTAGAATATAAAATCTAACTGTTTATATCAACAAATGTTAAATTCTTCCGCGTGTATGTGTGAATATATACGTATTCCTTAAAAACGAGCTTTCTTCGAGAACTTTAAATGTGTTCATTTGAACTAGAGAAACTAGTTAAAAAAATAAATTCCTCAATAAAGATACCACGTATTTTCATTATTAATATGGAATAATGAATTCATTGCTTCAAATTTTATTATAAAAAGGGGATACCAGATTATAAAGTTTTCTTTACACTGAACATAGAATTATGTATTGTATTTGTTACCTTATTCTTTGCGCGTCCCTGTATACTATACGTTCATCAGAGTCGGTTTTCTGACATGTCCATGTTTGCAGTTTCTAGTTTAAGAATTCCGCGTAACAGAACGAACCTCATGGGAAATGCTCACTGACTCAGCAAATCGAGAGATTAGCAAACAATTTATGGACTATTATTGAATTTTACAAGAATATGGGTATTTGTTAACATATTCCATGGGAGAGCAGAAAATCTAATTGATCCCTCTTTCTAGATAAATAATCTTAAATGCATTCGCATTCGCTAGATAAATACCATTTATAAAAGGTCTTTCCTAAATAATTGAAAAGGATGGTTAAGAGGTAACATGTTTCGAAAACGGTATGTCCTGGAAATTGGGGAAACATTTTTATTAGCTCTAAAATAATTGGGATGATAAAAAATAACAACCTTAAAAACGACTGTCCTTATCTACAGCATTTGATAAAGTAATTTTTCTGTATCGCCTATTCTGGAGTGTTCTTTCGTTGACATGGAAAAGACTATGTCTAGCCTTGAACAGACAACGTGTTATATCGGGGCTAGTATTAGAATGCCACCAAGATTTAGCTAACGCCTCGGCAAATAACAATATTATCCTGAAGTGGGTTGAAGGGCACGACAGGAGTGAAGGTAATCGCCGATTCTTTAGCAAGAGAAGCAGCTGGACTAAAAAGTTTAGGACCCAGTGACACCCACGGCATAACGACTTCGACAATTGCGGAACTAGCCAAATGATACACCCATGTTCAATCCCTCAAGAGATGAGATGGAGTCAAAGGATGCAGTCTTGCCAGGATCACCCTGGGCGACCCTGGGAAGCTGGCACCGAAGAATTATTTGGCGATAACCAGGAAAAACCTACTTTTAACAGTAGGATTTCTGACTGGCCTCTATGCAGGATGTGTGAACAGGAAGATGAAACTGTCAGGCATGTCTTATGCGAGTGTCCGGAGTTATCGTCAATAAGAGAGTGTGTGCATGTTCGGTGGGTCTTGGTCTACACCTGCCGATATAAAGGAGATATCTCTCCTGGGAAGGACAGGATGGACGATGACTTAGGAGGACAACTCCTCGGGAGGATCTACAATGGGTCACATGTGACCTAAGTGCTGTGTGCCTACACTCACCCTCCCTACTCTACAGATACAGATACAGACTATGCCTAAAGTGATTTTGAAAAATATAGACTCCTTTCATAGAGAATTAGAGGTAGATTCCAGAGAAAAAACACTTTTAATTTTCCAATCGGCAATTGGAGGGCGTTATGTAACACCTAGCTATTTATGATTTTTTCTGAAAAATTTCTTAATACCATAGAAAAAGTAAGTTGACTTATTGAACTGTGAAAACCGCAAACTGATGATTCTTGTCATTCCAAAGAAATTATGGACTCAAAATAGTTGGTAAAAACGTGGTAAAAAAGCGGTGGCACGGCTCTGATATCAGCTGAAGGTATGGTATACGAAAAATGTCTTGCAAAATCAATTTGTTTTGCAGTGACTTCCGGTTAGATAGATTCTGTCCATGTAGGGAAAATAGACTGGTACTAAGTACCACTTATATATTTATAATATCTGGTTAAATCACATTTCTATGCTTTTGTAAGAGACATTTCGGTGTTTTTCGAGCTATTTTAATAGTATAACCTTAATAGTAAAGAAACCGGATTTTTTCAACTAAGACATAAAAATTAAACTATAAACTGAAACTATTTATATTAAATTTTAATGTTTAAAATTTTCTTTCGACTTCCTCTATGAAGAAGAAGTATCCTATTACTATCGTTTAAGACGAAAATTAAATTCACATGCCACCATGTGGGTACACTTTTAACCTTCTGTTAAGCCGACAAAGCTTCTGAGAAATAAAAATTAAAATACGATTCCTCAAATATTCCACCAAATTGATATTCACCTACATTTTTTTCCTGATGATTTGTAAAGTGGAAACTTTCGGTGGAATTGTTAGGCCGATGCTAATGGTACGCCTCATTTAGAAGAAGTGCAAGTGTTTTTTGTTACACATCTTGTTGACATGTCATTTCCAAGGGTTGCTGGGATGCAGATACGTCCTCGACAATTTAATCCCACAAGCATCTAGTCTTCGTGTACATTTCAGAGATACAGTGACAGTTTTCGAATGATTGATGACATCTCGTAAAACGTAGTGCATATCCGACATTAATTGAAATGGAGTGCTATGTAATTTTTCTCTGAATATCTCTCGGACAAATTCCTTATAATTTTACGACGAATTTTGAGCTTTCGATTGTCATAAAATGATCTCGTTTATTATCAATGTTCTAGGGATATTACTCGTTGAAATTGGATCAACAAATAATATTCCCAGCTTCCTTATTTATTCTAAACTTTAATAAAAAGGATTCTATGCTGGAGCCCTTAATTTGCTTGGTAATATACGTTTTGCACGTATATATTTATGACGCGAGGTCATTAGCATCGTGACCACTAGGAGTTCGAGAGGTCACGGGCACCAATGGAATCGCCAACCGGCCGCCACCGGTGGCGGCGCCTAATACACAGCTCCATTATTCTTTTTTTGCGAAAGTATCATACCGTAACACACTTGATATGTAGGTGAACAATGCAGAATTTATTTCAACATTTAAAGTAGGTAAATAATACATTATTTTATTTCTTGTTTACTTCACTGAAAGTTGTTATAATTTTAACTAGTTTTGACGTTTAGGTCATTTTTTTTTAGTTGAGCTTTTGCAAATTCGTCATAGTACATAATATAATCTTGTAAAGGTGTCTACGAGGATGTATTGATATCTAGTTAGCCAGTTCCATGCATAAACAAAATATTGCGTTACCATAGCAACGATCAATAACTCATTAGAAGTGTCAGTGTGAAGTTGGACGTCAAAAAAGTAAACCAGAGTTACGCAATAAATTGAAAGAAAAAAGATGTTCACCGAAATTGTGAAAATCAAAAAATTGGAGTATCGAGCCATCATCAAGTACCTGTATTTAAAAGGGTTAAGAGGTAAGCAGATTTACGAAGATATGCTTAATACCCTTGGTGATCAATGTCCTTTGTTCTCTCCAAGATCCAAGAAGTTTCGTGTCCAAAAATCTGCTGGAAAAGCTCTTGCCTCAGTTTTTTTGGAATTGCCATGGAGTATAGTCTGTACAGAAAGTACGAGGAGTAATAAACCCTAATTAAGTATGCAAAACCTTTACAGGGAGCACCATGAAATTTTTGATAAATCTCTTACTTTAAATTACATTTCTTCCGTAAATCTAAAAACCAGGTAGATCGACCCCGTATTTGTTTCAGTTGTAGCAAAATTTAGGGTTTCTTCATTGATAAAGGATTAGCAGATAAGCAATAACGCGATGCAGTGGTGTGTATTTTGGGAAAAAAATACGTTTTAAATTATAATATAATAAAAAATGAAAATAAATAATTATTGGAATACATTTATCACTTACATTTTATTCTATATCCGACTCGGAAGAGGAAGAATCGTTGTTGACATTAATAATAATAGGGTCGATTAAATCATCACAAATATTGTCAATTTTCAACATATTTGCCTCTACTTTGATAACATGCTCGATACAGTTTGTCCAATTTTCCTTACTAACATGACTTACAGCACTCTCAAACAATTTCACAACATCGTTTATTTTAAAAGTAGTATTTCCCAAACACTACATATAGGAGTAATACAAATAAAAAATATTCATTTTGCTTCTTTGAATTTAATAAAAATTGTAACGATATCTTGCTATCATGACTTTAATTAATTTTTTTTAAATATATTTCATTGTAATTTATTTGTGACAATATTCAAAGTTTGAATTAATCTTCTTACAAAAAGAACAAAAATATATAAAATAATTATTGTTACAGATTGGTTTGTTTTCTATTATGAATAAACTGTGTTGCCTTTCTTTATCAAACTTACTAAAATTTATGTACCTCTATCACTTTTTTTTATTAAAATTAGTACATTCCGTTACCTCTGACCTAAATCGTATATTCTTTAGCATAGCTGCAACTCATTCGTTCAATACAAAATGTACCTTACAGTATACCCTCATAAAATATATTTTGGTACGTCTATGAAATCTACTTAAATGAATGATTTATTACTCCTCGTACTCGTAAAGGAGATGTCTCCTAGTGACCTGACCACCTTCGTGAGAAGGACAGGATGGACAATGACCTAGGAGGACAACTCCTCGGGAGGATGTACAATGGGTCACATGTGGCCTAAGTGCTGTGAGCCTACACACTCACCCTCTCCACTCTACAGATACAGATACAGATACTCCTCGTACTTTCTGTACAGACTATAGGTAATCATGATTGATTTTTTGGATAAGGGTAGAACAATAATCGGAGATTACTATTCGACATTACTGACCACTCTACGGAAAAAAATTGAAGAGAAAAGACGCGGAAAGTTTTGTTTTCACACAAATCTCATGTTGCCAAGCAAAAAATTCGTGATTTAGGGTTTGAATTACTAGAACACCCCCCTTATTCACCAGATTTGGCTCCGTCCGACTATCATCTCTTTTCTCAACTGAAAAAAAGTTTAGAAGGTCGTACATTTTCTTCCAACGAGGAGATAATAGAAGCTGTGGAGGTCTGGTTTGCAGAGCAAGAAGAAACATTTTTTTGAAAGGTCTAAAGACGATGCAGGTTCACTGTAATTAATGTATAAAATTAAGAGGAGATTATATTGATTAAGAAAATATTTTGACATTGAAATTTTGTTTGGTTCTATAGTAGGCTAATAATTTTTCAATATACATACATTATATTATATAATCTTGTAAAAGTGTCTGTAATCATGGTTCTAGGATTCATCAAATTGTCTTCAAGCGTTAATATACCTCCTTTATTTCTAATTTTATCCGATTACCAACTTTACCCTACCAATCGCCTTCGGGTGAATAATCTACATAACACACACGTTTATAATATTATAACTTTAGTGCTAAACAACCATTTTGTATCATAAATCCATTGATAGGACTATTATTTAAAATTGTGTAGTCTTCAATTTCGAAAAGTGCATAAAACTTTTAAATTCACCGGTATAAACTAGAATTCATTTATAGATTTATTGTACATTAATGTTCTGGGATAATGAAATGAAAATTTGCATTTACCTGACCTATAATACGAGGTGGACAACTTAAAGATTGTGAAACGTCGTGGCGGATGGAAAAGCAATATTGGTGCTGGAGGTTACATAGAAAATGAGAAAGAATATTTCCCTCATATGTAAAAAATCCCATGAGAGAAGTGTAATTATCGATTGATTACAGTGGTAACTGCACTGTAGAAACCGAAAGATCACTTCGATAATTGCATTGTTTACGTATCCACGGTAATCCCATTGTGAATCTATGATAATTAAAAATAAAATAAGTTTGACAAGTAAAGTCAAAAAATATTTTTTCTCCAAATGACATTAAAAGCGGCCTTTTAATGACACTTGGTAGGCTTAGAAATTGTACTTTTAATGCCTAGGCAGAAAAAGTTCGTTGCTAGGCAACCTTCCAAGTAATAATTCAAATTAAACTGGTTATTAAAATTGACAATGTCATTAAGAAAACTCAAAATGATGCTGATGATAATAAACTGGTTTTATTGCATTAACACTACAAGCTACAACACGAAATTTTTATTTATTAGATATATTTATGGTGAATTGTGAACAATTATTTAATACAATTGAACTCTGTCCACTTCCCTCCTTTCCAGTAAAATTAACAACTTTAGTATCCACACTTGATACTCCGGAAACGCTGAAAAAAATATACATTGGATGAAACAACACAAATCAACGTTTTGGCAGAAATATTAACGGACTGAGCATTCAATATGCGTAAGCAAAATGGTGAAGAGTACAAGGAATTCACTGTTAAAACAAATCAGAACGTTACCGCAAAATTTTTATTCGGAAATATTCCCCCGAATTACATTCGTGCATCAAAATAACCAATCAATTTTGATTCGGTCGTGTTGTCATGGGAAAACTACATTTGGTCATTTTCATATTTTGTTAAAAGACCACTCCACCTTCGGTATCGGGCTCTTTCTCCAAAATATGAATATGAACTCATGCAGTTTTTAGACAACATGCTGTCATGCAAAATTATCGGTAATTTTGATGCACTTGTGCAATTACTTCCGAAAATATTGCAGATTGTAGTAATAATTAATATTCAGTTCCCGACTCAAGTTCGAATAAGTTTAAAATCGCGGTTTACAGCTTATTTAATCTTTAATTTATTTAATCTGAGCATTTTAAAGACATAAGTGAAGGAATTTGCATTTTATCGCAATTATTTCGAGTAAATTTGGAAAAATGAAATTATTTTACAATCATTACAATATATGTACTGCAAATGCCAAACGTGTTGGCGAGCCCGCCCTCATGCGCACGAACTCATTTTCAGTGTGATACCTCCCACTACAGCTCTTGCAAGACGTATAAATGCTCTGTACAGACAGAGACGTAGGTATCATTAATAGGCATGATGACTGATTTTGAAAAACTGCTCCATGATGTTCGCACGTATATACTTTATCTACCATAAATGTAATTTCTGTGAGAAAAAAAGTTTTAAAAGAAAAAATTCAACTTAAAAAAAAACATTTTAAATTATACGCCAAAACGCTAGAATAGTAATGGCGTCTGTCTATGACTTCATCAATTCGTAAATACCATTTTTAGGTGATCTGTGTCGATAGGTTATCTATGATCTGTGTTCTGTGGTAAAGTCGTCAAAGTCAAACCATAGACAGATTATATATCTCTATGAGTCAAACTTCAAACACTTGACACATGAACCATGCAAAGTCATCAAACAACAAAGTAAATTAAAAACAGATGTTCGGATCATAGATATTTGCGAAAGTACGACGTCACTCTCCTCTGGTTGGTGTTTGAGATAAGATGGCGTGTGGTTAAATTTTGAGGAGCGTTTAAATGGAGATCGAGTTATTTAGCCCCCCACTATTAAAATGACAGATGTCGTATGAGAGGAGGACCTGCTACAAGAGCTTATTTGCCCGACATATTCCACCCACCACATCAAATTTAGCAGTTGAGGTGCGTATGCGTCCAAGCAGCCTTTAACTGAATTTAACTGAATGTGAGCTGATTAGCGCAGCTGGTAGGGTATTAAGCTTACAACTCAGAGGTCGTAGGTTCGAAACCCGGTTAGGTGCTGGGTTTTTTTGTTCTTTTTTTAGTTTTTATTTCTTATTTTCTGATATTTATATACATAGTTACACTTTGATCAACCGGGTCTGGGCCTTGGTTTTCTTGTTTTTTTTAGTTTTCTATTTCTTACTTTCTGATATTTACATATTTATTTCAATATTGTTATGTTACTACTAAATTTGGCAACGTCGGAATATGTCGGAAAAATAAGCTCTCGTCTGTCTGCAGCCCTCTAATCCGATGTTGCCAGCCCTGTTGTTTTGCCCCCGCATGTTGAGGTGCACATGCGTCAATGCAGCCTTTAACCTTCTATTCGATGTGACTGAATGTGAGGAGTCTAGCCCAGTAGGTAGCATACTGAGCTCACAACCCAGATGTTCTAGGTTCGAAACCCGGTTTGGACCTGGGTTTTTTTGTTTTGTTTTTTTTAGTTCTCCATTTCTTCTTTCCTGATATATTTATACATATTTACACTTTGATCTGTGTCAGTTGGCCGGGAAGCGATAAATCTCAATAATTTTCACCACAGACTATTTTCCCTTCCCCGGTTAGGACACACGACATATTCTGTCATTTTAATAGTGGGGGGTTAAAGAACTCGGTCTCCTTTTAAACGCGCCTCAATTTTGTGCTTATATTTTTACTAAAATAAATGTAATCACACGTGTGAAGTAAAAATAAGTGATTTCTTTAGAATCTCTGTATCTTATATAATTATATCAAATCAATATTTCAGTGATTCTTAGTGACTGTCATCATGTCAGAGTATATACCTGCCACTCGCCATCATGTTTGGTGCTTGCGGTATATATTTAGATTTTCCTTCTACTTTTACGCTAGCTCCGCCTATGTACCAAGTTCCACGTTATATTTCACTCGTTATAGTTGTTAAGAAACAAACTGATGTTTATTTATATTTATAGATGCTCGTGTGACAAGATTCTAATCAAAGCAGCAATCATCAAAGAAAATATTAATTAATTTTAATGTAACATTGCAAACTAATTGCATTATTCATTCTATGATGAAAAAAATTAGTAATTGATTGACTTACGCGGTAATTACAAATTATCTTTTATCAATTTTTGTATCTTTGTTTACGTTATTAATTGGGAATATTGAAAAGCTGCTTCTCTTTAAGATAACACGTATATATCGTCATGTTTATATATAAACTGATACCTACCGAAACGAAAAATGTTATGTGTGTGTATCTTCTTGACCTTGAATTTTTTTTCTGCAGGTAAACGAAATCGTTTGAGAATTACTCATTTGGGAGATTTTTTCACGTATGCGAATCTTCTTCCGGGTTTTATCCGACTTATATGTTTAATTCAGACTGTCTGTTGGCGCTAAAAGTTTGTAAAATCCAAACACAAACAGAAAGATCGGAAAAGTAATTTTTAATTTGTAGTTTTACCAAAAAAATAATTACAATTAGAGTACCAGTGTTGCAGAGTTCCTAAAAAATCTTCTAATTAACAAAAATCTTCCTTTTTATCAATAAAATTCAACATATATTTTCTAGGGCAGTAATACTCAAAAAACTGCTAGCGCAAGCCCCAGCTTTTTTTTCGGGCCGAGATGGGAAACTCATGTTCAAATGGGTCCTTAACCAGTACCAATACACTCTCCGTCATCTTCTCCCTTCTATAACTCTTACCTCTCACATGCCATGTCGAGTCCTTCTCTTTCCCCAATCATGCTCTCTACTACGCCATTGATCTCCATCCATTCCTCCTCGCCCCTCAACATAATCTCCACCATATTTCCCAATACACCGCCTCTCCCAGTTTATTTTCCAGCCTCTTCAAACCTTTCTCGCTCTTCCAACATCTAAACACATGTCCCACATCATCCTCCACTTCACATCTCTCGCACACTCCAGTTTCTCTTTTCCCAATCTTGTGGAGGTAACCCACTCTCGACCCCATGCCCTGTGAGCACCTGCGTCAAGAGTAAGTTCACCTTCCCGAATTTCCGGTCCAAAGCCCCAGCTTAAAGCGTTAGTAAATTCCACCAGTGAAATAACGATCCTATTTCGCACGATCGTTGATATTTTATACAACTGGGCCATATTAACGTGCTCTATGAGCTCTTTTAAACACCCCCTTGACGGTCTAAAGCTAAGTCGTGGCATGCAGTACGGTTGAACTAGGTTAAAAACTAGGTTAAACAGTGTTGGAGAAATTGGTGTTGGTGTTGGTGTTGGAGAAATTTCACCAACCATTTCCTAAAGTTAGGTATTACCTAAATCAGATTTTGGAATTGCTTAGTGAAATTTTAGTTTTACCACGCGTTAAGAATTACTTGAAAGTGACAATATTGGGTATTTTCTATCATGTTTAGGCGTTTCTTTAGCGCATGGTGAAACGTAAATTCTTTTTTGTCGATCCAAAATATAAATTAGGTATTACCTAACTTTGGGAAATGGTTGGTGAAATCGGACATGAGTCTCCCTGTTTTACACCTTTATTCATTTCAAATTCTTCTGATATTTCATCTTAGGATCTAACCAATGGTCAGATCTTCTCTTTTTCTCGGCATTTTTCCAATATTACATTGGGGCTGATTCCGCAAAAGGGTTCAGGCCTCCAGAAAGGTTTTTCAGTCCTCCTCTTTGCTAGTCATCTGCTATTTCATTTCCTTCTATTTCAGTGTGTCCTGGAATCCATAGTAAGACTATATTGTTCTCGCCTAGCTCATTGAGTTTGTCTAGGCATTCCCACACCATTTTAGAACTGATTACACAAGAGCTCAGTGCTTTAATGGCTGCTTGATTATCCGACATTATGATAATTTTTTGTCTTCTGTATTATTTATCAATATTGAACTGGGCGCACATTCTTATGGCGTGGATTTCCGCTTGAAAGATACTTGGGGTTTTTCCCAAGCTTCCAGAGTGTCTGGTTCCTGGACCGAACACTCCTATCCCAGCTCCTTCTATTGCTTTTGAGCTGTTTGTGTACCATTGAATGGCATTCTTTCCAAGTCTGGTAATGGTATTTGAATCCCATTCCTTCTTGTTGCTTAATTCCGTAACGAATTCCTTTGAAAAGTTATACTTTTTCATCATACCCTCCTGTAGCATGTCCCAGGTTGTTTAATTTCTAAGAAGTGAGGAGGTGGTTTTTTTTAATGATTCCCTCTTTACTTAGTCTGTATCTTGTTCTTTCTGCAACACTTTCCACCACCATATGTGCTTCTATAATCTTGAATCTTATAAATGCTTTGATATGTTCAATTTCGAATATATCAGTTCAATTAAAATTTCTCCAGTAGCAGTTATAACTTCAAGAAAAAAAATTATAATAAGATAATCTCCTGTTAGTTATCCGACTTGTTGGAATTTTGCCAGCTCTAGTGAAAAATAGCGAACATTAAATTGAATAGACTCATAATTATCCATATAGACTTCCCAGAGGTACGAATAAATGTTGAATGCCAATTAGCCATAATAAAGAATTGAAAAATGCTCCAGTCATTACATTTTACACTCTGAATAGAGTCGAGGAAATACTCGAGGGCTATTTATATTACAGTTTTATTCGAAAAACGCTGGGTGCGCTTGAAAAAATTTCTATTAGAAGGTAGAAAACTGTGTCGAAATAGAAATTTATAAATACAGCAGGCAAGAATTGAAGGTTATTATTTTTAAGGTTAAGAGTTTTTTTTTTATTCTTAAAATGTTTTATTCAGTGGCTTCTGGTAAATATCGATTCCCCGAAGTCCTCAATTTGTTTCGTTAATTAAACTCAGACTGCCACCAGCACCAGATATTTCTTCTTCTAAATCGCATACGTTTAATGCCACACGTACGCCATATCCATCCCAAATTCCAAACGATCATTCTCCCTTCTCAGCATCGTTCTTTGACCCTTTCATGTTTTAAAATTTCCTCTTTTTTTGATGCTCTGCTGGTTCCTACGATCGCGTAGTAGTACTCACCCGCAGAGAACTATTTTCGCTTTCAAACTGAATCATGTATTAATATATACCTTGAGTTTTTATTTGCTTGTTAGCGAGAATCATTTCTATGGAAAAATTCACAAGAAAAAAAAATTGGAATTAAAAAGTTTGCTGATATAGACAGAGTTGTATGTGGGATCGTGGTACTGCTGCTTGTAGAATAATAAGATCATTGGATGAGTAAGTTGAGGTTATGTAAAAATACACGCATTCAGTTGCAAAATTATAGAGCTCATAATAATAGGAATTTTAAGATTAAATTTTAAATAGACATTCTCAAATGATTAATGAATGAATTTTTGTAATATACGGGATCAAAGTAGTGTATTTCCATTATACGCCAGTCAGTATATGGGTCATTTTAGACCAAAAGTACAAGTAATTAGCAATACGGCTGATTTTTTTTAGTACCTTGAAGTATGTAGATTAATTTAAAAACTTTTTTTTTCGAAATTTTTCAATAATTCACGCTGGGAAAAAGGTGGAGAAGAATTAAAAATACCACCGTGTAGGGGAAGTGTTTTGCAATAAAAAAGGTCTCTTGCGTTTTTTTCGTCCGATCAATGGTTTGTTTGTAAAAAAATTCAGTAAACTAAGTATGTGTTCCGCATCCGCGCGACTCTGCTGCACGGCGGAAAAAAATATCAATATTCAATCAGATTTTTTTCAATATTTGGTAAGAGTTAGGGTTATAAATAATATGATGAATATCTTTATAGCTGAGTACACATGACTAGAAAGTCAATGAAAACATAGTTGTATTCTGTGTAAAAAAATTTTTATTTAAAATTGCAAAGCGCTTTCGGCTGTTAGGCCATCATCAGTGCCATACCTGCAAGTAAGCAATAATCGTTGGAAAATTATTAAAAAAGAAATTAGTAAAGAATTACTTACTCGTCAGATATGATACAAGAAACTTAAACAAATGTCTACAACACATTAACGTCACAATGATAAAATTACATCGAATTTGAAATTTTTTTTTATTTAAAAATTATCCCCTGATTGGGGTTAAACTGTCTTCATATTTTGAACATTTTTTAAATTCTAATTATATTCTTCAGCTACTACACGAACACGTGTTAGTAGACCGGAAAACGAAGTGACACTACTTCAATTTAAAACTAACAAATGACAAATGACAATTCAAGTGGACATAGAACTCAAGCTGTCCAACAAGAGCATAAAACAAATTTATTGTAAAAAACTGTGGTCTGGTAATGTCCCAAAACAAATATGTGAATTTCCTAAATAAATTTGATACATTAAGGTGAATTTATGTGAATTTATTTAGGAAATTCTCATATTTGTTTTCATTGTAAATAAAAGACATAAATTAATTTTTACATAATTTTATTGGAAAAAGGTATGCAAGAAATTATATCTTGAAATTATGTATTAATAATCTTTTATTTCTTTCTACTATATACATTTTGTTCGTTGAATATTAATCTTTATACTACAGGAGTATCAAATTTTATTTTGAAAAAATAAAGAATAATACAAAAAATCATTGAATACAAAAATGTATATAAATTAATTAATTTTTCAATTATTTATTCTTGATCTTAGAAGTTTCCCCGACATTTCTACACAAACCCCATTAAACTCCAGTTTTATCAAAGTTACAGTATTTAATATATAAATATTTTCTTGTAAATTCAAGATACCTATTTCGTAATAAGGAAAAAATTTATTATCCGTAAATTTTATCTATGGAACAGACCTCCTGAATAACAGTTTCCATCCTTCGAAAAATTGCTTCAATGCCTCCTTATTATAAAATATATTTTTTAATGAGATACTTGGTTTTTTATTAGAATATACTATTTATATTATATATGAGTAATTTGCTAAAAATGATTAGGTGCTATGACAAAAAAAAATGCTTCCTTAAAACCGACACTTTCATCTTCAAAACGTAGTATTACAATTATTTATATCTACATTATAACTGTACAATAGTTTATAATGTACTCCGCCGCGCTTCAAAAAATAGAGTCGCGCGGATGCGGAATACATACTTAGTTTACCGAATTTTTTCCGGCCTTTTTTGCTGCAACACACTCCTCCTACACGGTGGAATTTTTGATTTTCCCCTACCTTCCTCCCAGCGCGAAATGTTGAAAAATTTCGAAAAAAAAAAAGTTTTTTGATTTTTTTTTTCTAATTTGGGAAATCGATAGACTGGTAAACTTTTTTTTATATTAATCTACATACTTTAAGGTACTTATGAAAAAAAAAATCAGCCGTATTGCTAATTACTTGTAGTTGTTACCCCTATCGTCTGGCCTAATATATAAAAGTTTCTCAAAAAACTTAGTTTAGATTCAAAAATACACCCATTCAGTAAAAAAATCATAGAGCCCATGATAATAGGAATTTTAAGCTGAAATTCCAAATACAGACTATCAAACGATGAATGAATATGGAAAAAATATCAATATCGTATATACGATATTTTATATACGAGGGAATGTGAAAGTGGAAGGTACGAAAATCCGAACAAAAAAATTCTTTTTACTTTAAAAATCACACAATATTCCCAATGAGAACCTAAACGTTTCTACGTACCAAAAATAGTGTAAAATAACTTCTCATTTATAGTAGGTATGAGATAAATTAATGATTACGGTCCTGCAGTTCACCGCTTATACGCTACATTATTATATCGTTGAAAACCGAATTAAAAATGTGCAGAGCCCATCTAGTCTGGCTTGTCTTTTCCATCCCATCTTCTTTTTATTCTGAACGTTCTACCGACGACGTCTAGAAAGTTATAAAATTCGATACGGTCTTAAAATCAGCCATTTTTTCAATCCCGATATACATCTACGCTGTTTTAATTGAATTTAGCAGAAAATTTTAAACATATTTGATACGAGATTGAGAATGCTTCAAAATTAGTTGAAAGAAAAAATAGCGAGACACGCCTCAAAAAATAATAGTGTTATAATTTGAGGTTATGTAAATTCAATGAAATTCAATAGTTAAACTGGAAATCTAACGAAATTTGACAGTTTCAAGTGGAGATCCAATGAAATTTAACAGTTTGCACTCAAAGTTTGATGAAATTTGGCAATTCTAAAGCTCTAAGTGGAAATTGAACTGAACTTAAAAGTTAAAACTGGAGGTTTAATGAAATTTAACAGCTTTAACAGTTTGGTTGACAAAATTAATCAATTTGAACTGAAAATTTAATGAAATCTAACAGTCTAAGCCGGTTAGTTTGAAATTCAACAGTTTGAACTGGGAATTTGATGAAACTTAATAGATTGAGCTGGGATTTTGATAGAATTCTGAATATGTTTAGAAGAAACAATCATGAGAAAGTCCTTAAAATTATTTTTCGAGGGATTAAACCAAAATCATCTCGCACGAGATTAAAAATGTACTCTTCTGCGTAAATTTCTGTATTTAAACTTATTTTTCAACGTTTACCTTTCGCCAGACAATCTCCTGGGTATATAAAATTGTGTGGTACAAGTTTTTGTTGAACTACTATCCCTGAATTCTCAAAATATTTGAATTTGTCTCTTATTAACCTAGGTTGATAATAGAAAAAATTATTAACCACCAATAGAGAAATTCAACTTCTCAGTTGGCTTGAAGAAGCAATAATTGTCAACTTCAAAAAAGTATTTTCTATATAGACTGAATTAAATCATATATTATTAGATGACGTATTGAAACAGATTTAATTTTACTGATTTTCACTGTAATTTTCTAAATAAATTCAAAAGTATATTATAAATATCAGTAAAAATAGCCATGATACAACAATTGTCTATAGTATTTATGTTGTTAAGAAAACAAACAAAACTTTATGCGTTGATCTATGACTAATATAACCTCAAGCTATCACTTAATGATAAATTTAGTTTATTATAAAATAATTCAACCGGTTTTCTGCTGGCAAATTTTGATTAGGCTTCTCTCAGAATTTCATTGAGGTTTTTAACACGAAAAAATAATTTTTTCTAATTTTGACATATAAAGTGACACTTTTTAAACCTGATTTACATTATGAAAAGTCTTACTTTTGTAACTAGTTGCATAAAGTAAAATTTTATGCAATTGGTGACGAAAAATGTATTTCAAAATTAGTGACAAAAAGAATTATTCTATTTATTAAACTGTTATAATTCAAGTTAAAAACGTAAATTATAAATTAATTAATTATTATAAATATTGATAGCACAATTATTGCAATTATTCAAATTAATTCCCGACGACAATTTTTTTTCATTGCTCGAACTTGCTGTTATTTGGGAAGCGGTGCACATTGCATTAGATGTTTCACCAAATATTTCTTGTGCTATACGTTTTTTATTATTCGTGGAATTTTCAACATATCCCTCCGCAACAGAGATAGATTTCCAACCTCCATGCCTCTTTAAATTTAAAATATCAGCGCCACTGTCTGCTAGGAAAGTGGCAGAGCTTCTTCTGATGCAGTGGCCAGTATATAGAACAGGATTTTAAAGACCAAGAAATTGTGCAATAACTTTTGGCAGACTGCTAAATGTGTTAATTCCCACAGGATTTCTGGTACATTTTCCATTCGCATATTTTACAAAAAATCTGTTGTTTAAGATCCTGGGGACGCAACTTAATATATTTTCTCAATATTTCAACAAGATTCGTATTTTCAATGTCTCCAATGGTAATTGCAAACTGCCGTATAACTTTTGTTTTTGAAGGTGGGATATCAACACGAAAATGGCTTCCTTCGTCTATAACATTTTCAACTGGAAGAACTGTTAATTCTGCTTTTCTGCATGCTCCTGCCATTCCAATTATCATTGCAGCCTAAGCCATTAAGTAATCTTTGTCATCAGCTTCCACTAAAAAGTTGGCAAAATCTTCTTTAATAAAAACTTTTGACTTTTTAGCACTGTACCCGTCCGCTTGCCTTTTAATATATGCTACCAAATTTGTATATTTTTTAATATCAATATTCCTTTTCAGATTTAGTTCAGACCTTAACATTGAGTAAAGTGGCCATAATGTGAAAACTTTTAGATCTCTCTTACCCTCAAAATATGCAAGTAAAATTTTCTCATTAACATGTTTAATTTTCTTCTCATCACACCACGTAACAAATTTTTTGTATGCCAAATCATAAACTGCAATGCCTTTGACTTTTTGGGAATTACTGATAATAGAGCATTACCTGCTGCCTCTTCAATATCGCTTGGTAGCTCTTCAGAACTTGAATCACACATTTTTAAAAAATAAAACTAAAAATATATCAATCTCGCTAAAAACCTTCCGTCTAGACTTTTTACAAAATGTCAAACTGACAACTAACATGAAGTAACAGCAACAAACTAAATTTATGTTTCCAAATTTTTATCAATTATATTAAATTTTATTTTTTTATTACTTTCTTCAAAATTAGAAAAAATCTTGTATGCAATACGTTACGAAATGCCTAATTTTGTGTAACGCGTGAGATTTTTGCGGAACGAACGAAGTGAGTTTCGCTAAAACTCACAAAATTAGGCATTTCGTAACTGATGGCATAAATAGCTAGTAGATACCCCAATTAAACACTTATTGCTAAAATCCCCACTGGTTTTTTATATTCTCAAATCCTCTGACACGGTTAAACATTTCAAATCACCCCCGTATCTTCAAATAGTATCGAAATTGAGATATTTCTTCTTAGAATCAGTCGCACAATCAGTTAATTCATGGTAGAAGATGGTAAAAACCGAAACCAACAAGAATACCGAAAGGGGTGCCTGACCCGATGAATAGATTTTTTTATAACGAAACCGCTTCTTGGTACTGCAATATGTTGAGCAGTGCAAGCATTAATTAAAAAGCCGAATTTAATTAACAAGGAAAAACTGTTGGGTATCAGATTTGCTGATAACCAGAACCGGATTAAAATTCAAATTGGTAGTAAAAGTTATGAAAATGATATTTTAAGCAAATAATCTATTCGATTTTATTTGAGAGTATCATATTGTGATTCTATAACCATATTCTTCATTTCCCAGCTACCATATTTACCAGATCTGCACCCAAGTTATGATAAATTGGGAAATGAGGAGATTTAGCACAAATGATAAAATTAAATCGCAATTTGAAGCGTTTTTTTAAGTTTTCCATACCAAAAACAAAACAAAAAATTTTGTAATGCTATACGCCTAATTCAACTACAACTACAAGTCAAGCTGCAAACTCAGTGATAACTATTTTACTTGAATATTTGAAAATATAGTTTTTCGCAAATCGCTAAGAAAATTAGACATTCCAGACAAAATTTCTTAAAGAAAAAGTCAAGGTTTTTCCTTAAAGTTGTATATATTCATATTCATACTTTTCTCTTGATTTCTTTGGTAATAATTCTAATAAAGCAGTGTTCAATGCCTCAATCAGCTCCAAAAAATGGGAAATTCATTGTCAAGTTTGACAATCCAGCCTTAATAACCCATAGTAAACCAAGTAATTTTATTACGAATTCTAAGTAGACTATGAGCCCTTGGGGAAAAAAGTGTCGCGATTTGAAACAGCAGCAAACGCATTCAGAACGATAGTTTATCATGCCACCATCAGTTCCAGCACTATGGCGTACATTTTCTCTTGTGCAGAAAAGCGCAGTGGAAAACTGAACATTTTATTTTCCACCCCCTAAAAATGTGATGAAACTGTACGCCGTTTGTTACATTTGATAGTAGAATCATAGGAGATCGGTCCAGATTCTATGACGTTAAAAAATAATCGTTCGGAAAATCTGGGAAAATTTTTGAAAACTCTCATTTTCTACCCTCTAAAAAGGTGAATTGAAACTGTACGGCATTTGTTTCTGTAGATTATACAACACATTAATAAATATTTGACAGTAGTGCCGTACAAAAAAAGTTTTGTGAAAAACCGTGGGAAATTTTCTATTTTCCAAGATTTTCCGACTCAAAAAATATCATCTGAAAATTTGTTCATTTGTTCTACTGGATTTTGAGTGGGAAAATCTCGGAAAATAAAAAATTTCCCACGGTTTTTCACACAACTTTTTTTGTACGGCACAACAGTAAAATATTTATTTATATGTTATATAATCTACAGAAACAAATGCCGTACAGTTTCAAATCACCTTTTTAGAAGGTAGAAAATGAGAGTTTTCAAAAATTTTCCTAGATTTTCCGAACGTCATAGAGTCTGGACCGATCTCCTATGATTCTACTATCAATTGTAACAAACGGCGTACAGTTTCATCACATTTTTAGGGGATGGAAAATAAAATGT
>CAJUYG010000067.1:92912-111875 GCA_910591675.1 Galerucella calmariensis | reverse complement strand
TTAAAAAGTGATCTTGCAAACTTCATGAAATCATTAAATATCTTCAAAACTTCAAAGGTTATTCGTTTTCACGTGAAAACCATTGATGAATACAAAATTGAATAAAAATTGCTTCAAATCTACACCACTGGATCACAAACTGAAAAATATTTTCCCATCAAAATATGCCCTTTTACATTTATAAACAACTTAACTTGTCAAATGTCATATCAATTTATCTATCCATTAGAAAGTTATCGAATTAAAACATTTAATTTTTCAAAACTTTAACACCCTGTATTTCGGAAAGTAAATGTGCTGGACCCCTCAATCCTCATATCATTTTGTCCAATTTTACATGCATTTTATCTACATGCAAACGTTGTAAGTGTCATTTGAAAACACCCTGTATAGTAATAAAATATAGGGTGTACTATTTATAACGCAACCTTTAAATACGTTTATATTTTTTTCTTTAAAGCTTGTTTTTTATTTTTACTTCTATAACAACTCCCGACTATCTTGAATCTTTATGCTAAAATATTTTCTCAATTTTGTTTTGTTTAATTAAATTTTTTTTTGTTAATAATTAATACCAGACATATTTTTCAAACAGCTCATATAATAATATACATTTTTTAATAAGCCATTAATTTGTAAACGACCTCACTTACTATCATCTTTTTATTTTATTAAAATATTTGTCGTGCGGTTCAAGTTATTTACACTGTTTTGCAAATGTTTACCTCTTCTTTTTTTAGAAATATTAAAATATACATAATTATGTTATGATTTATTCGGTATGTTCAATATATTGATGAATATATTTGCAAATGAAATGTTTAAACTAAAAAATAAATTAATGTTTTCAACGAAACATTCTTTCATGAATATCACAAGTGGCAGTCGTACTCTAAAGTTGGCTCCCTATTTGAAGTTTTCAAGGCATGCACTAATTTTACTCAGACACAGATTTGGCAAATATTTATCTTTCATATACAGGGTGTACCAATCTTACGACAAACTTCGGTATATGGGTTGTTTTAAGAGATATCAAAAAATGTTATATACATACAGGGTGCTCCATTTGAAAGAAGAAAGAAAATGACAGGTTCGAGTTTCCGTTCACCCTGTATATAAGAAAGAATATAATTGAAATTTAATAGGATACGGAGATATTGCATCATGTTACGAAACTCTATTTGGCAAAATACATTTTTTTCTTCAACGTACAACAAGCTACAGAGCGTTGATTTACCTACGATTTTCACATAAGTGTGTCCATATCTTTTGAAGGACTCTGTATAGCGTGGCAAAAACTCATATCAAAAGCTTCAAAAAAATGTAACCAATCCGAATTCGGTATAATATACGGGGTTCCCATTTGAAAAATCATATGTTTGGCTTGTAACGGAGTTATACAGCACTCTGTATAGTTCGATATAATTTCAAAATATGGACCTTCAGCCCATCTACTATTTTTGTTAATAACATTTTTTGATAACTCTTAAAATAAGCCATATACCGAAGTTTGTCGTAAGATTGGTACACCCGGTATATTATATAAAATCTCATATAGGAGCAACAGTAAGCATTGTACATAAAATCATATAAGTCTAAGAGAGAACAATATACTCCCTCTCTACGAAATGCTTGCTATCTAGTAATTGCCTCTCTGTTATTCAATAGCTTCCTCTCTTCCACTCACTGAATGGCCATATGAAACATAATTATTTGCGGAATCTGTTTATAAATGAACAAAAAAAAGCTATACACTTTCACATACCCTATATTATGATATAGCTGATGTTTTTCCACATTTATGAGCTCTATGATTTTATTATTTGCTTGCATAATTTTTACGTTTCCATTTTAACGTATTTTCAGAAAAACTTATAAAGGGATAAATTGAAGAATATTCTCCAGTTCTTTTTTCTGCTACATCATAAATTAAAATAATACACCGTGACCACTCAATAGTTTCAAGGTACCAAGAATTACTGAAAAAAAACATTATTTCTTATTACCCTTCGCTATTAGACAGACTACTATTGGTTTCTCTTTAAATTCCAGCCAATAATACCTCATAACCGTACGTTTGTTTAATGATTTAAACTATGTTTTACTGGGTGGTATGTTAATTGCAATGCATTCCTTTTCGGAAATTATCAATTTGTTAAGGAACCCACTTTATTACACGACTATTCAAGATGAGAAACATGTTAAAACGAAATAGAAACCAGTTACGAGTAACGTACAGACTTTTAGGTTTTTAATATTTAAATTGAAATGCTTCTTAGTCCATTATTTCTTGAAGAAATATGTTTTTCTGATGAATCCGGCTCGAAGGACCAAATATAAAATGAGTTATCGGTAAATAAAGATCTTGTAGTCGATAATTTATCCATAATTAATACCAAAACCTTAAATTCTAAGCTTACAAACCAGGAAATTTTTTGTTACATTAGATAAACATTTAAAAATTCTCTCGTAAATCAACACTAAACCTCCCATAACTTTAAATATCCTTCCAGAGTGTTTCTTGCAGTAAATTATGATTACTGTCAATTAGTTACGCATTTTTTTATACTCCAATGCAGCACCGTTAAAACTTTCAATTCATATTTCGATACAGCATGTCCTTTTCAATATACCTACACGTATCAAGACTCGCTCGGTGCACCTTTCCATCTAAATAACGAAATACACATAAAAAGTCATTGAAAAAGAACGAAATTGGCGGGTATTACGCGTGATTCAGACTGGCAAATGATGCGGTAAAGAATATCTGACGACATTCAAGGTCGTCAAAGGTCTGCCAATGCCCTTTCGAGTAATTTAATATCATTATAAAATGCGATTTCTCAGAGGCGGAACGAGAGTGGGGAAACTTTTAGTATGAGACAAATTTTTACAATTTATTGATAAAATATACAGGGTGGCTTACTAGTCTCCGCCAACTACACTGTAAGGAAGTATGAAAATTTACAAAAAAAAGGTTGTATATTCTAGAGCGTGTCCACGGAGTATCCTATAGGTGAAAAAATTTTAAATATTAATTTAGTTGAAAATTTAAACAAAATCGGTTGAAAATGCGGATTTTACGGGAGTGCTTCCAAACAAAATGGGTCACACTGTATAATAAAAAGGTAGAACGTGTCGCGGGACACACGGTAGGATCTTTAGTTCCTTTTAAGCAAAAATTATGTAATACAATTTGCATATTCCTCGGTGGTCGAGTAGTAAGCAAACCAGACTCTCACGCGGTAGACCCGGGTTCGATTCCCCGTGAAGAAGTTTTTTTTAATTGTTAATTTTATTTTTAAATAATTATTCTGCCTGATATTAATAACGACAACAGGTAGACGTTTGAAATATTTAGCATAATATTCATTATTATAGATAATGGTACGGTACCCTTCATATGAGGGAGTCCGACTGGCAACATCTACTTATAACAGCATCGTATATATTAAAAGGGAAACCGTAGCATTATACAAATTGGACATTCAAGAACTGTACGTTTACCACGAAAAAATTAGTGGAAACATAAAATTGAATTGTTAAATTTTTAATTTGAAGTTATATTACAGTTTATAGAAATTTTTATTTTCTAGATTTTTTCTTGAGTGGGTCGTAGAAAAAATATGCTGTTCGACTCGTGTGGATTGTCCATATCGCACTTGAACGATTGAGCACTCCGCCTACGGCGTCGTGCTCAAACTTCGTCCTCGTGCGATATGGCCATCATATCCACACTAGTTGCACAAACTACTATTTCTATCAAAATATGCCCTTTTACATTTAAAAACAACCTGCCAAATGTCAAATCAATTTATCCATCCATTTTAAAGTTATCGAATTAAAACATTCAAGTTTCCAAAATTTCACCACCCTGTATTTCGAAAAGTAAATGTGCAGACCTCTTGATCCTCATATCATTTTGTCCAATTTTACGAGAGGAATCTAAATGCAAACGTTGTAATTACCCTTAACGTTCGAGATGCTTATACCATTTTTTGCGCGATCGTATTGAAATAAATTCCGAATGAAATAATTTAAATTTCTTCGAAATGAACGAAATGTCAAAAGTGACATTTAGACTTCTCGATCAGTTTAAAATATATTTTGCATTTTGGTGTTTGTTTTTACTATTTACTACTTTACTATTTATTACTTTTCGACGTCTGAACGGTAAGTAAATCACTTACCGACGTGTTAAACTTAGAAACCAGTAAACACAACCTACCGTCCTGACAACCGATGCTGTAAATAAAAAAAAAACAATCTCGCAAAATAAATTATGGAAATAATGGAAAAAATGTATCCGAACAAATTCAAGTAGATCACCAGAACTGCGAATACCAGCTTTGCATATAATTTTAATATAGCATCGGTGGTTCAGTGGTAGAATGCTCGCCTTCTACGCGGGCGGCCCAGGTTCGATTCCCGGCCGAGGCATATGAATCACTGCTTCGTAAACGAGAGAGAGACTCAGGAGAGAGCACACGCACGCAAGCAAGGCACATAACGAAGCAACGTAACATAACGTAACGTAACGGTCAGATCTTTTGCGTCGCGACCCCCAGTCGCTCAAACCTAACCTGACGTAAAGAACTAAAGTTCCAAAAATTTATTAATACTCAATTTAATAGATGTAAAATACCCCATAAATATTTTTCAGCTGACGTCACTGGTTTTTCTTCATATCTTCCAAGATACACAAAGTTTCAGTGGCGCCTGTTTCACTCAATTTATATATCTTTATAGCAATCTTAAAATTTAATTATAAATTCAGTGGTGGATCTAATCCAAGTTTGTTGAATAATGATTCAAATTTAAGATAAAAAGATTTCTTATTGGGATTTTAATTCATTATACAGGATGTCAATTAAAATAATTACAATAGATCTTTTGTCCTGCACAAAGAATAAGTTATATTTTCTAATTTAATCTAATTTATTAAAAAAAATACAGAACAGAAAATGAAAGTTTTTTGGATTTGAAGGATAACTTGTATAGATAAAGTCAATTTATTCAATTTTCTTAGAAATAAATAAAAAGGATTCATTGATAATATTCGACCACAATATTAATGATTCATTCCCATTTTATATAAATAAATAAATAATTTGATATAAACGAGCTGGATAAATACGGCGCTTACCTGATATCAATCGATCTAAAGAATCATTGCTATTTTTAAGAACAATATTTACTATCCTCATAGGTAATAATTTTAGTTTGCCATCAAGATCCGGCTTACGTAAAGGATCAATCAAGGATTCCAGTGCCGGATCGGTATAAATCAACACATAATAAAAACTACAAATTTTATCCTGTAGAATTTTTTTTCTCACGTTGACATACCCTCGTATATAAAATATCGTAGATACCGTATTGCTGATTTTTTTCCATATTAATTAATAATTTGAGAGTGGGTATCTAGGATTTCAGCCCAAAACTCTTAGGATTTTTTGAATAACATAATCTCAATTTCAAATGTCTCGAACACTTTTATATATGGAAATGCTCTAATATGATCCCGAAGAAAACATTTTTAAAGTCAATACATCAGCATCATTATTCAAACTGTAAGGTCTTCATAACTTACTTTTTTTTAACATTTGATGTACTTTTTTACCTCCTGGAGATCCACTTTACTTAGGAATATTGGCTCGTGTTCACCAAAAATATCTTTACTTTGGTCAACAGATATTTCGATAGGAAGCACTTACTAGCCCTCTAGCAGTGGCGGCTCGTGAACTTCTTAAGAGAGGAGGCTGGACATTAGACATAAAAATATACTCCATTTAGCCAATTAGTTTAACCTTTGCGCAGCGATCGTACCTGCAGCTACTTCAGTCACAAAATTAATTGTTGCCCAGCAAGAACGAACGTGGAGGTATAGGTTGCTCTTGCCAAACATTTTTTTTGTTCACATAATTCATTGTGCATTGCTATTTTATGAAAAATATTATTTCAGAGCTTTTATCCGTCAAGTCGTAAAACCTTGTAAAATTCATGTAAATGGGAAAATCTAATCTCAATTTGACCTTTTAGTATATAAAATTTCCTAAGAAAGTTGTTTATAATGTGATTTCTTGTCTACCAAATTATATAGTTTCCTCCTTTTCTCTGGAGGAGCCTCATCAGTTGGAAAATTTTCAAATAAAATATTAAAATGAAATTCTGTATTACGGAAACTTGAAATTTTATCAATGAGATGCTTCAAACGCTCTTTTGAATAAATTATATCAGTGAATTTATGTTGTAAAATTTAAAAAATAACATCAGTTTATCTAATTCCGCTATCAAATGTGACACTTTACGTCACTCCTTGACGTTAGGAAACGTCACATTTTTCATAACCTTCATATATCAGTTATGAAAAGTAGTTATGTAAAAACTTTACGTAACTGTTTATTTTTCAACATAGAGATACCACATGAGTTTCAAAGAATAATTTATTAATTAGGTAGGTACTGTCAAAACTGACAATTATTTCATTATTTAAACTGTACAATTAACCCATTATTTTAATTCAATAGTATTTTAAGATTTATAAACATTGCAAACATTATTCAGAAAACAGTTATTCAAAGTAAGTCAATTTTCTGTCAATCCATCATGGTAACAATACTTCTAACACCATTTGATTCCACTTCAATAATATCATTGTAATTGAAGATTTTATTGAATATTATGAAAGCGCGGAATTAGATAAAACGTTGTACGTAAACACGTTATGAAGAGAGCGATATTGTTCAACACGCGTAATTTGCAGAGCTCGCTAGCGCTCGTTTTGGCAAATATTACGCTTGTTGAACAATATCGCTCTTTTCATAACTAATTACGTAAATATCTATTGTTCAAATACTAATTTAAAAGTATCAAGAAAAAACAAAACTCAATTATTCCCGCTAATCGTCTAAAATTCTAAAACAAAACAAGCACGCACGAATCCACGCTCGTATTCTTTATTCCGTAGTTCGTATTGGTTCGTATATCATCGCAACTGATGGAAGCTAAGCCTCCAGAGAGTATTGCCATTTGCGCTTTTTCCACGGTATTACCAATAAGACTGGTAGAAAAAACGGCAACTGTGTTGAGCAGCACATGTTTCGAGAGAAATATATGTGGAGTCTTGCCTCAGGGCACTGTTGTCAGATTATAAAATAAGTAGTGAAAACGGGGAATTTACTGTGAAATTAAAAATTTTTAGATAAACGTGAAATAAAATGAAGAATAGTCAACAACATATTTCTGGTGCTATTTGCAGGATAAATTGTTGAGGAGGCTGAGCGTCCTTAGCCTCCTTCGAGGAGCCGCTACTGCTCTCTAGGGGTAAATTCTGGTACTTTCCAAGGTTTTCTACCAGTTTCAATAACAACCCAGTTTGAAGGCTGGGACTGCTAAAAATGTAACTATAACTAAAATTAAAATGTTTAGAAAGTGTTTAAAAAAATTTCCATTTTTATATTCCATTGTATCTACATTTATATAATTAGAATCGAATGTTTAAGACTGTTTTGCATCTATCACGTTTAGCCTCTAATAAATATATCATATATCTCTTTAGAACTTCCCACGGTATCTTTGTAGGCCATTACAGTCCTGACGATGTCTACATTTTTACAGTGATTCATTCATCAAATGTCAGCTAATCTATCAACTTGACCGATATCTTTGTCCAAGTAGGTATATCAGTTTTTATACGAGAACAAGTTTGCTGGTATTATTATTGGCAATGACCCCCATGAGCTCGTTATTATATATTATAGTTGAGAATTCTCGGGTACACTATTCTCTCAGTGTTTCATATATATTTCGATATATAAAAAAATATCACAATCAAAATTTTATTAAAAAAATGGGTTAAAAATATGGTATACTCTATCTCAATGTGGATAAATGACAAAGGAGCAAGGACAAAATAAAGGGACCATGGTTCTGACGTGAATATAGAGCAGTCTGAGGCTAGTTTGAATGTCAAAGGCTTCCTGTTCAGGTGTCAACATTCGTTAAGGTTCCTTTGACTTGACTACGGAGGTAGTGCATGCATTAGAAATATTAATACCATCTAACCAATCCCCAGACATGTGCAGTACGCTCACGGTCGGTGTGAACCACCCTTTTCATTTTCGCTATTTTCGAGTTTTGACAATGGAAATGCGTCTCCGTCATGAGCCAAACTGTCCTAGCACATGTCTTTACACATTATTGTAATAACTGTATGGGAAATTACATTTAAAAACCTCGATACATCCTGTATATAAAAAAGATTCGTCACTGTATGGTTCTTCACCTGCTTTGCAAATGATGATCATACTTTAAAAAAGCCGGTTACGCACTTCCGTCCGAGCTTTTATTCTTTTTGACAATCTTTTAAAGTCGTGACTAGTGGAGCCTTGAACAGAATCATCACTGAACGTATTTTTTTTTATAAAAAAAATAAATAAACAACAAACCTGCCTAATTACCCCATAATCTTACTTCACATGACCTTCGATCCGTTATACAGGCATTACGTCGTAATTTTTGTATTGAATTGTTTTTAAGTTGCCTTGTTGGAAAATGTGTTTTAACGAATAAGATTGGTTCAAGCAAATTATTGGAGTTATTCATAATTAAATCTTATTTTTGTAAGAATTTCGTCCAAAATTTGGCTTAATATTATTTTTTTCTACAATCACATTGAAAAGTAGGCTTTTTCGCTTGCCATTTACAACGAGAAGTTGACGTTTCTTGAGGAGAGTTACTTTACGCTCGCCGAGCATAAAAAATTGCAAAACGCTCGTTGCCCATAACAACCGATACTACAAACATAATAGAGTACACACATATTTCATATTTTCCTTGGATATTAATTTATAAAAGTAAATATGATATCAAAAATTACTAATAATAGGAAATAAACCAGTTTCCATTGGAAATTATTTTGAAATAAAATTCAAATTTCAATGCACTTTCCTGCACCTCGATGATTTCCGAACGCTACCGATGATACGTGTGATGTCATATCTCTTGTGTTTACTTATGTATATGGCCGGTATTCCATTAGGTTATGTGTAGTTGTGTGTTTATATTGTATTTTAATTAACTATTAATTGCTTCATCGACGTAAAAATATCATTTATATGTTTGTTTCAGACCATTACGTGTTTGTGTGTGCTTTTTTTATTTCTAAAAGTCAACGTAAAGTGGAAAGTGGACATAAATATTTGATATTTCCGAGGATATTTTACAAGTTTTGGAAGAATATATTTTATTTACTAGTTCAGTGTTCAGTGACGATTCTTCCATATTTTGTGAGTAAAGATATGGCTAGCGAAGGTTTTGTAAAAGCACAAACTGATAAATTGCCCAAAGTTAAGCTATGTTTTATTTATATAATATATACCAACCATATTTCGATGTGTGGTCGTAAGAAAATGATGTTTTTATGGTTGATTCCTAGACATATAGGTACATAACCTCAAACTATTTAAGGATAAAAATTACCAGCATAGAAGTAGGTACTTACATTAAAATGGTCTTCACAAACAAAAGTAATGCCCTTCTTTTAATTGTATTTTTGCTTGCGCCACCAGGTAAAGTAACAAATATTTTGTCTGGAGTTTTAATAGACGTTGATTTACTCACTGGAACAATGCAATACTTGGAATACAAAGTTTTTTTTCGGCTTCATACATTTTTTAAGCTTTCAGAAACAAATTAGGTCACAAGAACTCAGAGCGTGATACACGAATAAGAACGTAAACCAATGACGTCACACCATGGGGCAGCCATCTGTATGACGTAAAGCGCGTTTTGGCGGACTTTCAAATTTTATGATTTTTAAAGCCGTTTTAAAAGTAAAGTTTATATTTTTTTGAAAAATTAGGCATACCTACAAGGTGTTAGGAGACCTGATAAAGCGTCAATTCCCACCAATAGCAAAATTTATGCTTGTACCCTATTTATCAATTTTATTAGTTATAATATATATTCAAGTGATTGTAGAAACATTGTTATATTATGTATTAAGAGCAAAAAGTGGAATTATTGTTCTCAAGCAATTAACGCGCTCCGCTTCGTGTCGTGCGTTAACTCTTATTTTATTTTAAGGGGAAGGGTGAATGCAATTATTACATTCCCTTCCCCTTCTTCAAATACACAATGTTAGGGTATCTTCATATATAAATGTTTTTATAATTCCATTTAATTTATTGGGTTTGTAAGGCTGACATGACAGCGAATGGAACTTGTTAACTCGGACGGAATTCTTGAAAAAATAAACTTTAGACTTTTTTTTCTTTACTTCTTTGGTCTTCCACGCACGATCCTGGTTACTCATTTGTTCTTTTCTACAAATCACTCAATAAGTAAAGGCCACTTTGTATTTATTGAAATAACCTCATCACAATTGAATTTTTTTCTGCAATGCAATTATTAATGTATTCGTGACTTGGAGAAATTCCCCATTGTACTTGTTTAAAACAAAAAAATACTAGCAAATGAGTCATAATTATAATTACGCCGAGCAAAAGTGAGTTTTTGACAAAAATCCTCATAGAAAACGGACTGTGACATCATATACCTAATAGTATAATATACACCAAGGTGGTGGAGACTGTTGTTATTGACAAAGCTCCAATAGTGGAATAAGGTGCGAGGTTAACAAATATCTTCACCACCATGGTGTATAAATACAATTTTTCCACTACTAGCCAAATTTAGGAAAAAAATTAAAAATAATTCACAAACGTAAAACGAGAAGCGTTTACTCCGTCGTCTGACTGATAAGTACACTGTCAGTTTTCGATATAATACGAACGCACTCCTTACGTCATCAGTCATTTTTGGTTGAGCGCAAATTTTAAACTAATAGCATTTTTATTCAAATAATTTTATCTTGATAAGTAATTTCAAGCAGCAAATATGTTAAAGACAATCTCCTGGGTATACAAAATTATGTTTCACAAGTTTTTGTTGAGCTACTATCCCTGAATTCTCAAAATATTTGAATTTGTTCATTTTTGACCTATATAGGTTAATAACAGTAAACAATTGGTCGCGTTCATCCCAACAAAGTTGATGAGGTAGCGATTTTTAGAGTGATCCATCAGTTCGTAATTCTGCTGAACGTGCTAATAATACTATCGACATAATATGTCAAGTGTCAATGAATACAACAACAACTCAATTTTATTTGATATATACGACAATTATGAAATAGGTACTACTTCTAACCATTAAAAAATGGGATTTAATTACAATAAATTGAACTCCCCACTTTGGAGCATACTATGAAGAGTTGAATTTCCTGACAAACTATACAATTTATTAATGAAATAATAAGTCACCTCCAGCTGTTCACTCATTTTCACTAAAATACAAACTAAAATATCTTCAAATAAAGATGTCATAAATGACAGTTTTAATGCATCATCAATCGGTAGCGTGTAGCGTATTTTAATTCTGATTGAAAAAATGGCGACTGATACCACATCGCTCAATCAATTTTTCTTATTCTACTTACTGTCAAAAAAACATAATAACATAAAAACGGATCATTAATAATATTTTAAAAAAAATTTTTTTCCCAATGATTAATTTAATTTTTTAATTTTGCAACAACGATAATTATTAATAAAAACCTGAAAAATAAACATTTTTTAATTTTTCCAACAGGGATCTATTGTGAAGCCTTTTAAGAATTGATCCAAGAGAGGAAAAAAATCTCAAATTTATAGTTTAACAATTATCACACTTGCAATGTTCATGTTCAAGCAGAAAAAAATTATTAGTTAACAATTGAATAACTAATTGAAAAATTGTGATAAATATTTTTTTCAGGCGGATTATTGTTCATTTATCTATCCAGCAAGCCCCTGAATTTTATCATTTCTTAAATTTCATATTTAATATGTTAAAATAATTTTTATTAATAAAGTGTCCAAAGTAGGCTTACGGAAGCCAGAACACCATTTTTCGGCCGTATTTTCATCCCTCTGGGAAAATTATAAATATTGGTCCTACAGTTCCGGGAGTCGGGGTTTTTTTTAGGAAATTTCCTCCTCTTTTCAAATCTTTTTTTTAATTTGAAAAATCTTTATTAGTTTTTAAGATATTTGCAAAAAACTAAACCCCCTTTTTTTAGTTAATTGTTAATAACTTTTGCAATTTTTGTTTGCGGAACTTCATTTTTTTCAAAAATCATCTAGATACCATCCCGAATCGAATGACACCTCGATCATAATTTTCGGAGAGTGCTGAAAAAAGTTGGCCAAAAAGGCACTTGTTAACTAGACTATTTAACCGATTCCTAAAAAAGCAAATTCTCAATAAGATATGTTGTTTAGTAGGTTTTGTTATGTATTTTTGGACATAACTTCTTTCTTTATGATCCGATTCCAATGATTCTTTTTGCATCTGATCCAGTACAGCTCCAAGGTGGTCCCATTTTAATTTTAGGACTATTTGACATTGGACTATGAAGATACACTAAGAAAACAATCAAATATAAAATATATAGTTTTTTTTAAACACAGAATCTGTTTTAAAAATATAAATCCTTATTATCACTCTTCATGGGTAGCATCCTTACATTAATTAATCTTTTGAGTTTAAAAACGAACCAAACAATTTTTTGCCCGATCCTTTCTATCTTGGACCGAAAATTCTTCTGTAACCTTATTTATACGTATTAGATCTTTTGCAAATCAAAAACTATAAAAACATCTAAACTTTACCGGTAAAAAATATTCACAGATTCAAATTTGACCTTCTATCTATCTATCTCACCTTCATATTTACTCTGCTCCTACACGATTGAGAACTGTACAAACAAAAAAAATGTAACTGTAATTTTTCGTAACTGCAAATTTACGTACAAAGACGAAAATACTGTAATTTGAAGGTAATACAGTATGTTTAGCAAATTGCAAACGGAAATATATAAATAGTGACGAATTTAGCGTGAAAATAAGTAATAGTGTACATAAAAAACAGTTACTTTACTTTTGTATAGAATCACGCTCGACAATCGACAGTTCAAAACAATGGAAATAAATTTACTCCTGAATATTTTGTATGAGACATTTTTGACCTCCTCTATTAAATGCTAGTAAGGAAGAAAGCATATAGTGAGCACCGATATATCCCTGAAAAGGTGTGTTAAACGATTTTTTTTCAAAAATATTAGCGGTAAAGAAACAATACTGGGTGTTTTTGCATACATTTAATATGCCGTACGTAAACATAGCTTTTTTTTCGATAAGTATACGATGATATTTATTGACACTTGAAACTACAATATACACAGAGACGTTGGATATTTTACACTGAAAAAAGTGGTACTTACAAAATTAAATCGTGTTTTGTCAATGGGAAGCTTTAGGGAAGAAAGACTGAGGCGAGGATTTCTTGATGAATTATGAGAAATACTGATTTGAGAAATACTGCTGTGTCAAGATAAAATTATTTGAATGAAAATGACATTAGTTTAAAATTCGCGCACAACCTAAAATGGCTGATGTCACATGGACATATGACATAATCTAAGGAAGAGGTGAGGAACGGAAATAGACAGTGTACGTGTCAGTCTGACGACGGGGTAAGCGATTCTGGTGGTTAGGTTATGGTGTAGAGTGTGAGGTATACAGTGCTATTCAAAAGTCCCCTCCCCCCCTCGTATCTTTTGAACGGCTACACTTACATTAATAAAATTTGGAGGGTGAAAATAAAGTGTTGTAAACTTCTCTACGAAAGGTAACAGAAGACGTAATAGTAATAGATGACGTCACAGTGCCACTCTGGCCAATAATTTCAAATAGGACCTTATGGCAAGTGGTATCTCGTTTGAAAGGCATTGACATTGGCTACATAGCCATATTAATTTTGTTTGGGTTTAAACTAATTTTGACGGAGAAATTAAATAAATACCAAAATTATTGAAATTATTTTTTTAAATTTAATTAATCAAATATCAACGATGGATTCTTATAGCAAGTGTTCGAAATGTGCTCCGTCTACTTCCTGACAGTGATGCATCCTATAAGTAAACTCTTGTCGTACTCGTTCGAATGTGTCAGCTGAAATTGCATTGCATTCTTCAATAATTTCAAAACGCCAATGCTTTCTGGTGCCGTAGTATAAACCTTGCATTTCGAGTACCCCCATAGAAAAAAATCTAATGGTGTCAGATCTGGTGACCGAGGTGGCAATTCTATAGGACCTCGCCGGCCGATCCATCTACCTCGATATTCTTCATCCAGGTAACGTCTTACTGCACCATAAAAATGTGCAGGAGCACCATCTTGTTGAAATGTTATTTCCAGATGGCCGAATTTATCTGGATTATCTTCCAGAATTTCAAGAATTAACGGCTGAATTGCATTTTGTAACATCTCCAGATACACTTCACCGCTTGAATTTGAATTTTGGAAGACAGGACCAACTATGTGGTTTCCCAAAATACCTGCCCAAACATTGACTTTTTCTGGAAATTGGGTATGCTGTTCACGAAAGGTGTGAGGATTTGTGTCACTCCACTACCTTACATTTTGTGTATTCACATTTCCATTGAGGCAAAAAGTACTTTCATCACTAAAACAAATTGTTTTTGTGTAATGTGGGTTTTGACCAATTTTATTTGTCATACATTCACAGAATTCGAGTCTTCTGTCGGGGTCGTCATCCGAAAGGTGGTGCACCATTTTTAACTTGTATAGATGAAATTTATTTTTAGCCAACACTCTCTGTACTGTACTTTTACTTACTTCACAGATAGACGCAACTTTAGTTGAAGAGGAAGTAGGGTTTACTACCATTTCAGCAACTTTATCAATTTTTTTATTATCACTAAATGTTGGTCGACCAGATCGTTTGGCATCTGGAACACTACCTGTTGTTTCAAACTTGTGAAGAAGCTCCCTCAAATAAGTTCTCGAGATAGGGCGATCTGGGTATCTCTCATTAAATAAACGTTCCGCTTCATGGAGATTCTTTCTAGATACATCAATTATTAAGATAGCTGCTACTTTGTCGGCTTGAGTACGTACCATTTTGCCTATGTAAACTCCTAATCGTCTCGTTAAACAATAATAAAATTGAATATTTAAGCTATTTAGAAAAACTTTGCAAAGCAACAAATCCTATTAAATTAAAAACGTAAAAAATGTTTTTGACAACTAACCAGAGGCGGACTGAAAAATCTACAATATTTAAATGTGAAATAATAATATTGGTATTTATTTAATTTATCCGTAAAAATTAGTTTAAAACCAAACAAAATTAATATGGCTATGTAGCCAATGTCAATGCCTATCAAACGGTCTCGGTCTCCATGCCACAAAGTCTGCAGTTAAGGTCCCCGTTATATAACCCTATTTTTTGCAGGTGATCTTTTACCGGGGTATGACTATGTTCTCCTACTGTCTCAATAAATTAGTAAAAAGTTTAACAAAACTAGTATAGTAAAAGATTTGTTGAAAGACTGGCGCAGATTATGCCTTTTATCTTTGTATTCGTCTATCAATTTTTGAATGAATGAGAAAGAACAATAGATTGTATCCACTAGAAATTTCTGAATGTATTTTTTCAGTGTAATTGTACACTAAGAGTTTTCTTAGTTTTATTCAGATAAAACTGAAGATTGAAGCTTATACACTTGGCTCATATTCAATTTATGCGTGTAGATATTATCATCACACCAAGGTCTGTGCCCATATGCAGAATATATTTTGCGTATATTTATACAACTACGGACATTTGCAGTCTCATTATATCATTTGTAGAAAGGTATATAAAGCCGAGGCTCTTCTTATTCTTCTTTCTTTTTCAACATTATCTGCTTTCAGTGTATCGCTTTGTCTCAGTTAAAAGCAACAGAAAAGATGACGTTTGGTCGCTTAGACATTATTTGTCTTTCAATCTGTTAAAATTTGTTAGGTGCTTGACAAATTCTTCCTATGGGAAGTAGGGAAGAAAAAATTTGGACATTGATACCTGGTTATATCACTTATCTTATATGGAAATATATTTAAAACGCAGCATTCAAATTGTATCACACTTAGAAGATTAAAATTTTATTAGATAATAAATAAAATTAATGTTCGGCCCGAACGAGAGCCACTGCCTAAAGCCTACTATTGAAAAGACATCACCGCGTGAGAACGCAAGAACCTTCATGCACTTGTCAACTAAAAGACCGAGCCACGCCTGCTAGCTTTCTGCAAAACGAGCCAACAGAAAGACCATAGTAACCAAGACCGACACATTACATTTGCATAGCACTCTTTGATTCTTTCTTGCTCTATTTACGGACACATAGACTGCGGAAGAAGTTACTTTACTAATGGTATCGATTATTATTAGATCTATATATAGGGTTATATTCAACGTTTATCGATCTTTAAAATTTTAATATCAAAGTTTGGTCCGTAAAAGGTCATAAATTTAAAGATTGTGTATTGAAAAATTATGATTTTTTTTTGCGCGATTGATCTTTTTTGTTTATTTACAGCATCGGTTGTCAGGACGGTAGGTTCTGTTTACTGGATTCTGGTAGTCAAATTTGGTTACCAATGTTAGAAAGAGAAATTTCCAATAATCAATTACCTGCGTTATCAGGATAGCATCCTAAGTTTTTATCCAGGTTTTCTTATGATTTATCATTGAAATAGTTGTTAATCGATACACACTTCAATACACAAAATCACCAAACTGAGTTATACATATTTTGAAAACAAAAATAATCATACGCAAAAAGTAACAACAAACGCGTTTTATTCAACATTTCCAATTAAGTGAAAAAAAGCGCTATCCCAATAAAAACCGTTCCTGGAACGTGCATTTCACTGGATTCAATTTCTAGTAGACTATTATGTCGTTAGAATGTCATAAAATGAAATATTTTATTTCACATTTTACCAGAGATGTGATCTACTATGAATGGACCTAAATAAAATTTGACAACAAAGTTTTCTAGTCTCTTCAAAATATTATTGATTGTCTAGTTGTTAAAATTTTTTTCGTTGTGTCAGATAGGGACCAAAAATTATTTCATCACTAGTTAATCTTGACAACGGTAGCTGGAACGCTACCGAAACGTCGAAATAAAAAATAAAAAACATTATTGTGGTTTAATTCCCAAAAAGAATGAATTTGGATGTTGCATATGTATCGAAAATACAAAGATTTTTATATTTTGTCCCCTTTGCATGACCCCGTAGTCTGTTGTACATCACTGATTGTAAAAGAAATGAACATGGAGTTTATGTCACCGATAACTATGCGGTTATTTTGTTATGTGTCTAGCTTTAGTGGTGTTTATTTTACAAAGTTTATGATTATATTGACAAACGCAGATTGCCATTGATCTTTAAGTAGTATATGTACTGTCTGTGGTTTCTATTTACATTTAACTGTTCTCCTTAGTTATGTTTAATGTGTATTTTATTGAAATTACGAATTTCGTTATGCTATTTCTGTGATCTAAATATGAATATATCCATGGTGCAGTTATTCAAAGTTATTAGTCAACATTTATAGTGGTAGTAAACTTGAGACGAGACCGAGCAGCTGTCTTATGAAATTGAGTTCATACAGGGTGGTCCTTAAGTAATTTTACATAAGTACAATCTTCACTAAAAACTATTGCGATTTAAACTAACTTTACTCGAACTTTATTGCCAGTACTCGCTATCGCATCCCAAGTAGCAATTTAAATTCTATAAGGGTTGTTTAAACAGCTACAAGATATATCTTATAGGATACTGAAATTCTTATAACGGTCAACAAAACCATTAAATGATCCTTATACAACTAAAAAGGGCATATTTTTATACAACTGTTTCGTTGTATAACAGTTCTATTAAAAGTTTATACAACTCTTATATGACTGTTTAATACACATTTATACAACTCTTAGTCGACTGTTTTATAATTATTTATACAACTACTATAAAATGATTTAATAGTGTGTCATGTAGTCACATCTATAAAATGGGATTGAAGCGGCACTATGAAGGTACAAGAATTGCTTATTTAAACATGGTGATTTATAAAACAACAATTTTATCCCAAAGAAATGCCTTAAGCAATATTTTATTGTTTAATGGAATGGTATACGATAACTGTTTTATAGCGACGATTATATAGGCACTATACAACTAACCTGACAAGTAATAATCATATTGAGATTCGCGAAACAAAATTATCGCAACAAAGGCCTAATAAAAGCAAACAGTCCTTGAAGCAACGCTATTCGACTGTTATACCACAATTCATTCCTCTTAGAATTCCATTTTGCTAGTGGGGTTTGGCGCAAAATCATTTTTGACTAATAAATGTTACTTGAATCTCTATTTTTTCATTATTAAGAAAAAGCAGTATTCACAGAAGATAGTTAAAACCTAGATTTTTGTATACATGTTAATTGCCTTAAGGTATGTCCACAAGTTACCAACATTACATTGCTCTCCCGACCCTAAATTGCCTTTAAAGTTTGTTTGCACGCAATAACTAAAACCATTGTTAGACAATACTAAAACTAATCTATAACTAAATAAAAAGAGGAATATTTGATAAACTTTATTTGATATTTACTAGATACTCATACTTTTTCTAGTTCTTGGCAACGTTGTCCAGTTATGACAGACGACATGCAAAACGGTTATTATACCATCGTATAAATGCAATGATTATACTGTACGAGCTATATATGTTTTTCTTGCATAATCAAATGACTTTTTAAAAGAACGTAGCATTAATTAAATGTATATTATCTGCGTTGACATAAGAAATAGGAACGTCCAGATCAATCGTAAATATTTCTTTGATTACCTATGGCGCCGTACAATTTCTTACATACTTCGAATCTAAATGGATACAGTCAGAATTAATAACATCGTTGCCAAATCCTCCCTAAATATTAGCTTGAAGCACAGATTATGGAATGTCATAAAATGAAATATTTCATTTCACATTTTGCCACAG
>CAJUYG010000067.1:61436-74439 GCA_910591675.1 Galerucella calmariensis | reverse complement strand
TATAGACTATAAATGATATCAACGATATAATCCTTTCCTCTCAAAGAATTAATAACACAAAAATATCTGCTGGTCACAATCCATCTCCCAGCTGCATATAACCATAAAAAGTTTCAGAAAAAAAAATTCCTAGATACGCTAGACTATGTGCGCTTTGAATATAATAGTGATAGGTTTCAAACAGAATATCAAAGAGTAGTTCCACCTATTTTATTCTTGGAACAAGGTAGCACAAATGTCACTTTGTTTATTGCACTCTCGGTAAACTCAATGAAAGGGATGCCGCTTTCATTCGTTATGAAAAAACTTATATTATGTATATTAGATATCATGTGAGAATATTCCTAGAATAGCAAAATGGGGAGGGAGGAAGGCGAACAAGACATGGAAACAGATTTTGAAATCACAGCCAGAATCGCACCATGAAAAGTTGAGTGATTTAAAAACCCCCACAGAAAACAACTGGTGCTGGTAGATCTGGTGAGTCAATTCATTTATTTGGATAATTATTTTCCAAGCAGTGCCTAACTGATACAGTATAATGGGGAGTCTATAGTCTGGACGGTTCCAAGAAAATCTTTAAGTATACAAAGACCACGCGTCGTATATTCTAAGTCAGCTGCGTATCGGATTGAAATGTTAGCACTAGGGGAACAGAGTACGCTCTGCTACCTTATCCACTTGTCAAGGTCATGAAATATGCACGTGATTTTAATTTCGTGCGGGTTTTCTTGAAACGAACCGACTGTAGAGAAATTGCCATCGGGGTCAGTTGTACATTTTTAGTCAGATCTTGGCCTTTTGTCAGTTGCACAGTCAGATGTTTTTGAGTTTCCTCCACTGAAGTCTACGCTCTTTGTACCCATTTATGTATTTGCTCTCGGACTACCTTCTTTGTGGTCCCAAGAGCTGGTTCTGATCCAACATATGCTGTTGCTGAGCCTCTTTTCGCGAGTTCATCAGCTTGTTCATTTCTAGAAATACCGTCTTACTTTAATGTGGTCATTCTAATATAGCATAAATCTCTGCCTGAAATACAGAGGTTCTCCTAGTGAGATGGAGCATCTTGTGTTTCTAATTTCACTATACACCCCTGCTCCTGTCCCTTCCCCAGTCTGTGACCCGTCTGTGTACCAGGTCTCTCCAAATAGACCTTGGTCTACCTTTAACTCTTGTACCACCGTGCTTCCAGTCTTATAATATAGAATGAACTACAACCTCAAGTCTCCTTGCTAATTCCAGGTTCAGATTAATGATCTAGAAGGTATTTCGACATAAAGCTGGAAAAGACATCTAGTATGAGAAATACCTTCGACCCCGGCTAATATCAAATTCAATTCTAAATTTAATAAATTTTAATAAATTAAAATGGTAGTATGTGTTTGACGTGCACAAACGAATCCGTATGTCTGTGTCGTCGTGCATCGTATTTTCAATGCAAAACCCGTAAGACCGACTCGAAATTTACGAGGTCAAGAATAACATCACACTAGGAAGTTGATGCAATCCGAATTATTGATGATACCTTAAAGGTAACAGAGTCGTAAATATATGTGTTTCTTTTTTTTTTTCTTTCTTCGTGCCACTATTTCTTATTTTCTGTTTCTGTCTTTTTGCTTACACAAGAAATGAGGTTGAGTGAAGAGTTGTTAATTAACAAACAAAAAAATAGATCATTATTTTGTACAGGTTATACGATATGTCCCCCTAATTTGGAATCATTTGAAAAACTTTTTAATTATTTATTTTAAGAAGAAAAGTTATTTTTCATAAAAAGTTCTGCATTATCTAAAACCTAGAATACAGTCATCAAATATCAAAATTTCTTAGTAGTATACGAGGTTTGTCAAAAAATATGAGTTTTACTTAAGAGTGAATAAGTACCTTTAAATTTGACAATATCGAAAAATGTTACTAAAAAAAGTTTATCAGAATTAAAAACTACGATTAAATATGTGATTACATTCATTTAAATTGAAACCACAGTATAGGAACGAACCAGTATGTGATCTCGTAACGTTACACTGCCGAGCTCTCTGTGACCTACAACGTCGTTCGGATGAGTATCTCATCCGGCGGCCAGTGCTGTGCTGCGATCCAACTAAAGTGCAGCGGTGAATTTGCGAATCGAATTAATTATTACAGCTTATATTTTTACGGGTTTTCGGTATTATTTTTATAGTTTATAAGCATTTTTTTGCAATGGATACCATTAAAAAGAAGAAAACTGGTGTGTTTAGTTCGTGGATGTAACAATAAATATTATGATTGTGATGGAAAATTATACCTTTTTCCAAAGGATTCAGAAAGGTTAGAATCTTCATATTACATTTATGAGCCTTAGTTTCATGCATTGATTTAGTTTGTTGTTTTTGTTTCAAAGCTAAAGTTTGGCTCGAAGCTTGCGATAGACCTGACTTGATGCCAAAACTATAAAATCTGTACAATAGTAGTAATCGTTTATGTGGTGCTCATTTTGAACAAGTCATGATTATGCCAGCTCATAAAAGAGAATTTCTTTAAAAAAAAGGCTACTCCAACAATATTTCTTTCATCAAATGCTGCAATGCCTAAAGACTTTCAGACATCTTTCAGACAAATGATTTATTGGAAAAGAATTTTGTTCGCTATTTTTGTGATTATTTAATTGAAACATGTTCGGAAATTCATACATGCAGCGTATGTGAGACGTATTCACAAGCATATCAGAATTTAGACGATTCGTCTTTACACTGTTACCTTAGAGCTTATGAAAATACGTATAAGGATACTTTTGGAAACTTGAATATGCCGCATGAAAATATGAAATGTAATATGTAATATGAAAAAAACAATAAATATTTGATATAAGACTATTGTTTTATTTACTCATCAGTGTACTGTTCTACAATATTTAAGAAAAAACATTTAACACGTTCAAGTCATTTTAAAACTTATGCCACCTTCGCCTATGGTAAAATGAATCGTAAAGCGATCCGTTCAAGGTCATCAAAAGCTCTGGCAATTTATAAATTGAATTTATAAGAGTTATACTCCTGGTTCGTTCTTATACTGTGTTGAAACTTCAGATTATTTTATCTCTTACTAATGTTTCTATTTTGAATGGTGAATGGAACATTCGTCTCATGTGATTACGAAACACATGATAATCTTTTAGATTGTCCATATTTTTTGAAAATTTTGCATTTAAATCGCGAAATAAGTGCATGTTCATCTATTTTGCAAATAATAAAATACATTCAAACACTAAGTTATAAAATTAACATCATATTAATGTTAGAAACAAACAAATTTAATTTTTACTCGTACTAATGCTTCGACATATCCAACTTTTTTTAGTAACATGTTTTTAAATATTTATTTTATTCTGTTCATAGTATTATGATATTGTGAATATTTCAACTGATCAACTATAACGGTTCATGAGATACAGCCCGCTGACAGTCTTGAAATTTTATAGAACGTAAATTCAAATATGAATGATGTGATTTTGTTTGGACAAAACGTTGTAACCAAGATTGAGTACATTGTTTAAACAATTAATAAAAGTATGTATTTGCAAAAGAAGCTAGAAAGGAATTAACTTCGCATTCACACAGCTTTTAGAAAAATCATAGGTCAGTTGAACTCAAGATTGAAGGAATTTCAAATATCTACATATTCAATTTTTTTTCGAAAAGTAAAAAAATTTCGTAAAAATATTGGACAGCATCATCAACGGGTGCCGAACAAATGAAAAAAAAAAAACAAATAATGTTATCGACACCAACCAAGTTATCTGTATCTAAGCGCCTACTTAGACTCGGTCGACATCTTCGACGAGGTGAAACTAGGAAGTGGTCGCACGCACACCCACGCTTTCCCACGGCACTGAGACGTGATATAGGCGATAGAGTTGGAGACGATCGTCGTCGGCGATTCGTGAACGGCCCGTCCTGGAATTCTGGTGATCCTTGCATTCTATATAGTTAGGCAGATAAATTGACATTTGTTATGTCCTCATTTATCTCATTTTCTCTTTTAGTTACAATCACCAAACCATCATCGATGAGAATTAAGTCTACGTTGGGAGCAATAAAAAGTATCATCAACAATATTTCATATTTATGTTGTGGTCGAATTTTATTTGCTGTGTTTTTTGAATGTTGTTAAACAATCGCTCGTACTAAGGTCCCTGCCCTCTTTCGCTAACATCGCGAATGTCAAGTGGACGAGACGGACCGAGACCGAAGAAGAAGAAGAAGACGCTTTCGGAAAAATTGAATCGATCACGTGTGACATACACGATTTACTTGTACCGAGGTGGAATTGTTAATTTGGTGAGAATAATTTGATTCGGCAAATTCTGAGATGTCGTTGGGCATACCTAACAATTGGAATGGAATAACTACTACATTTTGCAGAATTACAACATTGTAATTGGACAGTATAAAGAAGGGTTTTATTAATTCGTAAAAGGCTTTTGATAAGGTACCAAAGGAAGCTTTATAGTACGTTAAAGTACCCCTATAATGAATGGAAAGTGTTACACATTCACCCTTTTTGAATAATTTATCATAAGCTCATGATAAACGGAAATTTTCACACATAATTCAACTTCCTTCAAAAATAAATCTGTACGTCTATGATAAATAGAAATTGTTATACATTAACCCCCTTTTAAAATTCTATCGTACTCCCAAGATATAGAAATTTCCACAGAAAAATTGATCTTTTAAAATAATTTAAATCTACGCTCAAGGTAGGTGGGAATTTTTGCAATTAAAATAATAGTCCAGTAAATGAAGGCGAAAAATACCGTCAACATGGGCATCTGGTCCAGCAAGAAATTTTTTTTTTATTTGCAGGTAATAGTAGGTACATTGAACCCCCAAAATGTCAGGTGCCTGAAATTTGTGGGAGGGTCGGAAAATGGCTCTAGAGATCCCGAAAATCCGTTTTCCGCCGATATCTCCCGAACTACGCTCCCTAGAGAATTTTTGTTCAGACAAAAAATGAAGAGCATTCCTTTACCTACAAAAGTTGTCCCTACGTTTTTTTTCGTTACACCAATATTTTTTGCAAAAATGGTGGTTGCAAAGTTCGCAGTTTTCTGAAACTTAAAAACTGACGTTTCTAGTCCTCGGGTAACCGTTGTAACTTCTTCAGTCAGAGCTTGATCACAAATAAAACACACGGGCGTACTAGAATCCTCTACAGGAATGAACAATCTTTATCAAATCATTAGATGTCATTAGATTTCACCCATAACAATATTAATGATCTTAATTAAAAAAATGAAACCTCACCGTGTGCTCCAAAAAAAAGAAGCTCAAGAATTTCCAATATTTCCCTGTGTTTTTTATCAATAAAAATTTCAAAATTTATTTTTTAATAATAACAATAAAATTAATAATGACTTGAATTTCAATTTTTACACTAATTTATTCTTGAAAAATCACGGAAGAGATAGTGTTTACATGTAAAATTGTCAGTTGTTGATGAACAATGCAGCAGAAAGCATCCACGTGTACACGCTCTATAGCAGACGCCGTCGACCACACTATAGATGGGTGGCGTGGCGGCGTGCGAGAATAAAATGAGGCATCCATTACAACAAATTTAGAGACAAATTTCTTTTTAATGCATCAAATAAAATACTTGATACACATATCAAAGGAAAGTTCAGAATGTGACCTTTCATCGGGTATGATGCTTGACCGAATTTTACTGTAAAGAGAAAAAACTGCTCGAAAAAACTCAGAAGAATAGCTGTCTTCCCTTAGAAAACTGGAAATTTCCCAGATTTTCCTGAAAACCCAGGGGTCTGGGCCAAAAACAATTATACCATCGGTAAGAGGATATTCTAGCCTTTCTCCCAATATCAATTATAAGCGGGTTTGACAGCTAATCATCGAGAAATTCCCGATAAACCAGAGCGCTCGGGAAAACTCCAGAAATCCACAAAAATCGCCTCTTGGAAAACACATTATTCAAAAAAATACGGACGAATTATTGGTAGCATTGTTTCGGAATAAATAAAGTACCCCCCAAATAACCATTATCCAATAGGATTGGCTGAAATAACTCTTAATAAAAATAATATGAATAAATCCATGGAAGCATTAAAAAATCTGGCAAAGACGAATTTTGGCCTGGTTTTCGAATGACCCCCAGGAGCACGAATTGAGTGGATAAAAACACGCCTTTGTAGCCACAGATCCCTTCTTTCACCCGCACTTTGATTCATCAAAAAATATTGATTTTCACGCGAGTTATTAAAAAATTAGTAATTTACTTGGGGACGTCAAGCCCTCAGAGCGTGCTCTCTATAAGCCGGCCTGGAGCTCAATTTTGGGTCGGCGTTCGGGCCATTTATCTCGAAAACTATCTAATTTTTCGAAAAAATGCTGGGGATCATTTTTAAGGGTAAGGAACTGCTCTTTATTTTTCGTCTGAACAAAAATTCTCCAGTGGTCAAATATCGGCAGATATCGCGGGAAAACGGATTTTCTGGAATTTCAGAGCCATTTTCCCACCCTTCCACAATGGTCAGGTACCTGACATTTTGGGAATTTAATGTGCCTACCATAACCTGCAAATTAAAAAAAATTGCTCTTGCTGGACCAGTTGCCCATGTTGACACCTTCGTTCACTGGACTATAACCCTTTTTGAAAAAATGTTATCGTTCGCTCTTGGTAAACGGAGATTTCTGCAAATAAATTAACCTTCTGCAAAAATTTAATTGTACGTCTATAGTAAATTGAAATTATTTAAAAATCAACACAATTTAAAACAATTTCCGTAAGCCCAGGATATGAAAATGTTTCCAAATAAATTGATCCCTAACTAAAAGTCAATTGAAAACTTTTGCAATTAAATAAACTCCTTTTTTAAAAATGTATCGCACGTTCATGGTAAATGCAAATTTTCCTTCGAAAATTAAGTTTTAGTTGTAGTCACTTCAGTATATGTATGAACAGACTTTACTTACACTAAACGTTAAAAAAAATACGTAAAACTTGAACTCGGATTGTCAAGAATTTATCAAATCGATTGTGAATCCTTGTTTTGTCTCCCGAATAAAAATTCCTCGAATTATCCGAAGAATTCATAATAAAAAAATGTAGACGCTATTTGCAAGTCTGGGAATTCCAAATGAATACAAAAATAGTATTCAATTGACGAAAAAAAAACGAGTAAACGTAAGACTTGAATACAAATTACCAAAAATCGCGGTCTTGAACTTGAACTGGTTTTAGGAGGCCGTGATCTGCTTCTTTCGTCAAACTCGTTACCAACAATTACCGTTTAATATTTTCGATAGGAGTAATTTTAAATTTTGACAGATCAAATCTTAGTAAATATAAAAATTTCTTACTTTAACTCGTTGCATATGAAGTTCTTGACTCCTTCGTCGTTTCTCAAGCTCGACCTTTCTTGTGAGCAGATCGCGAACTTCCGTAGAAGCTCCAGACGAAATTTTTTCTTCGGGTTCTTCGTTTTCATTGTCATCACTGAAGCTTTCCAACAGTATATCATTATTTTGTCTCTGAAATTTGAAAAAAACATTCAAACAGAGAGAGACAAATAATTATTCTTAAGCAAGGTATATATGAAGCTCGCGAGCCGCTCTCGAACATTTCCCGTAGAATGGTAAAAATAAAAACTACAAAAGGTTTGTTCACATAAACATTTAAACATAAAGAGAAATAATTATTCTTAAGCAAGGTAAGGGGGGTACAGACCAAGTTCGCGAGCTGTTCTCAAACAATTCCCGAACATTTGCCGAACTTGGTATGTAGGCGAATTCGCGAACTGTTCTAGAAAAGCTCGGCAGTTCGTTGTGAACATGAGAGAGATAAATAACAATTTCTGGAATGTTTTAAAAATTATTTTCAATATAGGAAACACTCTAGAACTCTAGAGAACTCGAGGGATTAAAAGAAACATAAACATTCAAACAGAGATAGAAAAATAATTATTCTTAAGCAAGGTATATACGAAGTTCGCGAGCCGCTCTCGAACATTTCCTGAACTTGGTAAAACTAAACACTCTCTAGCAGTTTGTTCACATAAACTTTTCTACTGTGGACAGTGCACTGGCGAGATATTGGGGTTCAAACTCTCCAGGTGTTCACGAGCAGCTCAAACTCCAGGTTTTCACGAGCAGCTTAAACTCCAGGTGTTGACGAGCAACTCAAACACCAGGTGTTCACGAGCAGCTCAAACTCCAGGTGTTCACGAGCAGCACAAACTCCAGGTGTTCACGAGCAGCTCAAACTCCAGGTGTTCACGAGTAGCTCAAACTCCAGGTGTTCACGAGCAGCTCAAACTCCAGGTGTCCACGATCAGCTCAAACTCCAGGTGTTCACGAGCAGCTCGCGAACTCTTTGTAAAGAGTAAAGATATGCAAGAATCCAACCAGAATTTTTGCTTTTTCTTCGTGTTCCTATCGAAATAAACTTACCAATTCCGTGTTGGGTGGTGAATCCCTGCTGTTGCTGGTACAAACGACCGAAACGTACTCTCGGACACCATCTTCGATCTCCAGTTTCAATACTGGCGGATCTACGCCGCAAAGATAGACGGTTCCGAAGAAAAGTAATTTGTTGAGTCTTTGAGTGAAATGAGCGGACTCGACGTCGACGTCTTTAGTGACATAAATGGCGTCGTCTGCGGTGTATAGAAGAGGCGTGAAGCCGCTCAAGACGCTGTCTTCTGGAAGTCGTACCGGTTCGTAGCCTGGAATAAATATATATAATTATTTTTTTTTATTCTACAATTAAACCACTCGTAAAAAAACCAAAAACTTGAATAAATATTTAAAGTCGATAAAAATAAAATTCAGTTAAACATTGTAACAAAAGAAGTCACTTCTTTTTAATGTTGTTTATTTAACCTAGAATATCGTGCGAATTGCAAATAAAACAATTTACATTTCCGAACAAGTTCTCGACCAACAAAAATTATGAAGCACTTTTAAATTTAACTGCCAAACAAGTAATAATGGGTTCATTAACATCAAAAATTGCTAATAATTATTATTTGTCAATCAAATTTCACATGCGGTGAATATCTTTGAAGTACTTACGAGGTGTATTCAAAGTTTTTTTTTTGATATAATAGTAATACATATCGATAAGGAGATTTCAAATTATTCTATTCAAGTTACAGAATAAAAAAAGCACTTTGGAAGTTATTGTGTCATACAGAGTGATTTAAAAACGCCGTCAGCTAAATAACAATATTGTAGATCGTTCGTTACACTTTAATATTATACAGGATGTATCATTTTTAAAAGTGAAATACTTCAATTGCAAATAAAGGTGACCAAAACAAAACAGAGCCAGATGCTGCAAATACAATACGAATATATACAAATGGCTCACAAATGAAAGAAGGCTCAGGATGTTTTCTCGAGAGCACTAAGCCTAAGGATTAAATGGGGAATGGGAAACAATACCAGCGTGGTTCAAACAGAACTGGCTGGTATCTCAACTGCCACAAAAGAACTAACCAGAAAAGGAATTTCTGGCAAAAACATAACAATCTTCAATGATGGTAGACAAGCCCCATTAGCCTTGAACAGACAACGTGTTATATCGGGGCTAGTACTAGAGTGCAACCAAGATTTAGCTAACGCCTCGGCAGATCACAATATTATCCTGAGGTGGGTTTAAGGGCACGACAGGAGTACACCCACGCTCAATCCCTTAAGAGATGTGATAAAATCAAAAGATGCAGTCTTGCCAGGATCACCCTGGGCGACCCTGGGAAGCTGGTGCCGAAGAAATATTTGGCGATGACCAGGAAAAACCTACGTTTAACAGTAGGGCTTCTGACTGGCCACTGTCAACTAAGGAAACACCTCCATACTATGGGGCTAGTGGATACACCTCTATGCAGGATGTGTGAACAGGAAGATGAAACTGTCTTCTGCGAGTGTCCGGAGTTATCGTCAATAAGAGAGTGTGTGTTCGGTGAGTCTTGGCCTACACCTGCCGATATAAAGGAGATTTCTCCTAGTGACCTGTCCACCTTTCTGGGAAGGACAGGATAGACGATGACCTAGGAGGACAACTTCTCGGGAGGATGTACAATGAGTCTCATGTGGCCTAAGTGCTGTGAGCCTACATTCACCCTCCCTACTCTACAGATACAGATATCAATTTTCTTTAAAAACTGCACGAAAAGGTGAGAAAACTAAATATAGATTGGTTTACCTCACTAAATGAGCTGACAGTAAATAAAAATCATTTTACAGTTGCCTCTTTTGATTTTAAACGGAGTAATTTGAAAATTTTCCAAAGTATTTCATCCAAGTACCTCATACCGGTGTTTAAGATTCACCTCCATGTCACTCACGTACGAAATTCGTCCAATCAAGTGCACTCACGATATTTGAGAGAGGAAAAACAGCGACAGGACAGGCTCAAGAATTTTTCACAACACTTTTAGTCAATAAAACATGTAACATCTCGCATATCGGTTTATTAATTGATAGTAGTCAAGAAAATACGAGTCAAAGTAGTAGATAATAATATATTTGACTCCGTTGACGTGTCCATTTCGCTGGAAACGTCAAACTTGACGTTAGAAATATTATATATTTGACTGGTTTTGTGCAGTATTGAGTCTTCTTGTGAGCTTTTCTGTAGAATTGATGATTTTTGAGTGATTTCAAATGGAATGTAAATTAGATTTATTGGATGAAATAACGTAGCATTGTGAGATTTTCAATGTTTTATAATTCTTCACTAGATGGAGCCACTACAATTATTTCAAATGACACACGATAACAAGGAAAGTGCATTGAGACATCAAAGTATGTATTTTTCGTAGTTGAATTTTCGAGTACGATCCTGTAAAAAGAAGATCGAGCTGAAGAACGACTTCCTACGCGGCCGGACTAATAACAATTAGATAAATTACTGGTTGCCAAGTTGGAAATTACCAAAATATAATTTTGTGGTGGAATTATGCACGTAGTACAGGGAAATTGCATGGGTCGTAATCGAAATTGCAATTTGGCGGTTGGAAAGGAAAAAAAAGTACTTTTTTTTCGAAAAATAATACCTAAATTGGCTTGTCTCTCGTCTGACGTTTCGTAATTAAGATTTAAACTTCTTGTTTCATTTTTTTGGGAGGTTTTGAAGGTGTCGGTGTTTTAACATTTAAAAAAAGGTTAATAAACTTTGAGCTTTGAAGATATTTACATGTTTCCATGCTCTTGGACAACCCTGTTAACCTAGTTGCCGTCAAAAGTGAAGACGATATAACTTGAGACAAACTATTTTTTTCTTCTAAGCCAAACTTATTATAAATTATATACTGGGACATTGTATTGTATTGTATATAAAAATTGCTTGTATATTCAACATATTCAATAATTCTCTAATAATTCGTACCAAGTCAAAAGGTTAATGAATTTTGAGCTACAAAGATATTTATATGGTTCTATACTATTGGACAACCCTGTTTACCTAGTCAGTGTATATTATATTTTTTTTCTAAACAAACTGGGACATGTTGTATATGAAAATTGCTTTCCTCTAATAATCTTCACAAAGATGGTCATTATAAACCCGTTAAATTTTTAAATACTATTACTCATGTCGAATAACAATTAGTAATAATTTTTTGTCTATATTTCTTATCATGCAAACGGTGCATTTCTGATTTCTGTCCGTTCGAAATTCAGTCTTTCGCGTACATCCGGTAGATGATGATAATTATACGTTTTTGAGTGTGTGTGGTATGGTGTAACTGAAAATTAAAAATTTTCCGTTCGGTCGGTAATATTTTTATAATTTGTTTACTAATGTTTTGGAGGATCGACTGGAAACGAGGTTAGTAATTTGTCCTATTTGAAAAAAATTGTGGAAATAATGTTAATTTTAGTTTTTTTCAAAGTCCATTTTCACAATTTATTAATTTACATCGTAATTATGTTGAAAATGGAAGTTTTTTTGTTCCACTTGTAATTTATCAAATTTCCATAAAAAGTTAAATATACAGAGTGAATAATCATTCACACATAACGTTACAGTACTATGAGTGGTTTGAAGAAACAATTACCACAAGTACCGTTAAATTTAATCAAATTATGATTATTTTGATGACCAGGTATAAGTTTAAGACAAATAATACATATACAGGGTGATCTATTTGAAATATCATCATTTTAAGTACATTTTTTTGATATTTTTTTAATATCGAAAACTGGATATATCTAAACCAAAAATATTCCAAACTGTTTATAGTTTTCTTCAGATATTGTGATAGAAAGTTACATATACCCCCCCCCCCGAAATACTTCCAAAAATGCCTATGAGTCTAAAATACAATTATCATATACAGATTATATCAGCAAGGTATGATTTTTTTGAGACGCGACGCAAAGAGCACAAATTGAACCCCCTCCAAACATTTTCAAAATTTTCAAAAAAAATGGGCTACATTCACAGCTTATAATTTTCTTTCATACGACGTTAAAATTACGAATTTACTCCTCCCCTAAATTGTAAGTGATAAAATATAAAAAAAAATGATTTTTTTTTCAAATATCTTCAATTTTCGCTGAAAATATTGGAGCAAAAGTATAGTTAAGTGATTAAGAGATGATTTATGTTCCCAAAAAATACCTACTAAAAAGAATACAATTTCCCATACAATTATTATCCATAGTTTACATTTTTTTCAAAATATGGGGTTGAAGGTACCCCCCAAAAACACCAGCTCGGTCAAAAACTAAAAATTCTTCATTCATACTTTTTAACTTAGAAGTGTAATTCAATGTCCATCGTGGCATGTAATCTGGGAAGAACAGTAACATATACCCCCCAAAATATTTCCAAAAATGCCTATTAATCTGAAATACAATTTCCCTATACAGATTATATCAGCAGTGTATATTTTTTTGAGACGCGTCGTAACAAGTACAAATTGAACCCCCCAAACATTTTCAAAATTTTCAAAAAAAATGTAGAATCGGCTACATTCGCAGCTTATAATTTTCTT
>CAJUYG010000067.1:35087-61426 GCA_910591675.1 Galerucella calmariensis | reverse complement strand
CCCCCCAAAAAACCAGCTCGGTCAAAAATGCAAAATACATTCTTCATTCATACTGTTCAGAAGTGTAATTCAATGTCTGTCGTGGCATATAATCTGGAAAGTCTTTGTGAACGATCTCTGTAATTTAGTTTTTTTTGAGATATGGCGTTACAAATATGGAAGAACATCACAAAATTTTATTTTAACGTTTTTCACATAAAAAAATCTCATTTTAATACAAAATAAATCCCGAACGAAGGATTAAATAAAGTGTTTACGTTCAGAATGAAAATAAGCCAATTATTTTTAAACTGGTCAGTTCGTTAGGACGAATTTTTCATTGTATAGGCGAGAAACCGGAAATCTTAAACGACAGATTGATATCGAAACCGTAACGGTAACGTAATTCGTAGTGGGTAATTACCGGAGAATGTGCTTCTAAACGATACAGAAGAATGTTGGATTTTATATCATTTTCCGACTATCTTCGAGATATTTCGAATCCTTTCTATATAAAATAATATTAAATTAAAAATAATTAATTAGTGTTGACTTACCTTCTTGTGGATCTTTAATGAAGTTCACAGCCTGACTTTGATCCATCTGTTCTAACAAATTCATTAACGTCGCTAACCTGCTCCAGCAATCGCCGGGAGATCTGCAACGCATAATCATCCATTAACGATCTATCAATGTTGATAACTGAATTTTTGATAACCGACAATATTGTCTAAATATTCCACCAAATGTTATAAAATGCCAACTGAAATCTCGTGAAATAGAAAAGATCTAATACACTGTGGGCCGAAGTAAAGGAGTACATTTTTTAATTGGAAATATTTTTTTTGTTTTTTGGGCGATTCATTTATTTTTTGCAGGGCTAATAACCCAACATGTCCTCAGCATAACTGTAAATTTGGAAGCAAAAATAAAGTACAGGGTCGGACTTATGAGAAAAATTATATAACAGTACATTCGGGCTCGTTGCAAATGAAAACTGTCTTAGCTAAAATTGTACTAATATGCTTTTTCGGTAGATAAACTATCCAGAACACTTCAGTAAAAAGGAAATTTTTCAAAATTACCGGATTCGCGAAATACCATTTTTTTATTAAATGACATTTTAACAAATAACACATTTATGAAAACAGTTTATTCAATTTGGGGAATTTTCGAACAAAATTTATATGAAGAACAACAATGTGAAACAATCGAGCAGCTCAAGAAAGAATGCAGTTTGTTTGGAACAATTTTGAACAGGGTGCAATAAATGGGGCTATCAATTTATGACGCATTCGACTTCAAGAAGTATATATATAATCATACACCCTTTTACCGTTACGTGTCGGGTTTACATTTAATTTTAATTTTCATATATAAACGTTTTCCATGCTCTTCTGTCTTTTGCTAATATAGCTGCTTCTTTCCATGTCTTCCCTCTTTGTTGTATCATGTTACCCACCTCTCTATTCCATGTTTGCCTGGGTCTTCCCCTTTGTCTTTTTAGCTGTGTTTTTGCTTCGTATATTCTTCTTACTTGTCTGCTATTACTCATTCGTTGTATATGTCCCCACCAACTTAATTGTCGTTGTTCAATAAATTTCAAGATTGGTTCAACCCCCAATTCTTCTCTTATACTTGTATTCCGAACTCTGTCCCTCCTTGTTACTCCTATTATTCGTCTCAGGTACTTCATCTCAGCGGCTTGGATTTTAATTCATTCATTCATTTCAATTCTTTTACTTGTTCTATTGGAATATTGTCTAGTTTGATTTTAGTTTCAATATTTTGATCTCCTATTATCAATATTTTGGTTTTATGTATATTTATTCTCATTCCTTCTTCTTCCAGTGCTTCTTTCCATATATTTAAGTTTTCTTGTAGTTGTTTCTCGTTTCCTGCCACTAATACCACATCATCAGCAAAGACTCCTTCAGATATTACCACTCTTTCTAAATTTTTATAGCCTACAAACATGGCTTTGGTTTTTCTTTCACATTTCTTTATTATAGTATCCATGTGTACATTAAATAGGGTTGGACTTAGACCTCCACCTTGTCTTAATCCCGTCTCTGTTTTGAATTCATCTGATTTTTTATTATTTTTTATTACATAGTTAGTATTTGTTTTATATATATCTTGGATAACTCTTATTATTTTGCTATTTATGCATCATTCTTTCAGGCCTCTCCATACTTTTGTTCTAGGGATTGTGTCCAATGCTTTTTCCAGATCTACGAAAGCTAGATATATATTTATATTTTGTGGTTGTCTTCTTTCAATTATTTGTTTGATTGTGAAAATATGATCTTGAGTGCTTGTCCCAGGTCTAAATCCACTCTGTGGTTCCGACAATTGTGTTTCTAGTATTGGTTTTAACCTGTTATTTTTTATTTGTTCATAAATCTTCACTATAGTGTTCAGCAATGTTATTCCTCTGTAATTACTGCAGTTCTTTTTGTCTCCTTTCTTGTGTATAGGTGTTATTAATGCTGTCCCCCATTCTTCCGGAAGTCTGACCTTGTATATTATTTTTGCTTTCAAATTTACAGTCATGTTGGGGAAATGTTAGGTTATTAGCCCTACAAAAAAAATCGCCCAAAAAACTAAAAAAATATTTTCAATTGAAAAATGGACTCCTTTATTTATTAGAAGACACAGAGGTTACCGAAATGTGAGATTACATATATACCCGGTGAAAAAAATGATGGTTGATGTTTCCTGCACACTGGTTGACGAATTTCCACTTTTTCATTCATTCTCGAAATAATCTATCAGATCAAGTTCCATTTTTTTCGATTGTGGATGCAAAATACCGGAAAATTGCTTCTTATTATTCATATTGTCACTTTGAATTGTCAAAGTGACATAAATAAAAACTTCGCTGGTGAAAGACTTTTCAGAATCGCTGAAAACTAAATACATATCCTTTCTTAACGCCACAAGTGCAAAAAGTACGTGTTGTTACACGAGTTGCATACAATATTTTTTCTACGGTCATGCAAAAAACCGAAAAAATGTCTTATTTAGTTTCTTCTTTCGCTTATTTTATATTTAAACCTTTCCAATGATCAATATTAGTTGGAATATTTAGGATAAATTCAAAAACGATCCTGTAGTAAGTCTACCGCGACTAATATACGTTCGACTACATAGTTAATGAAATATTGTATACAATATAATTTTGAATAATGAAGGAAATCATTGCCGAATAGATGGTAGTTATTAACCTTTAAACTACCATATCAAAGAAATATTATTGGTTATGTAAGGTTATGTTTTAATACGTACAATCCAACGGTCTGTTGAATTTAATACAATATTATTTACACTTTAAGTACTGCTGGAGACTTCTGGCTTCGATATATTATACAAAATTTTATTGATTTGATCAACTTACCCCACTCGAAAATCTTGTGTGGACGGCGGGGGGTTCCAAACACCAGTGTGACATAGCAGCCAGTCGCACCATATTTTAACAGCTGGTAACAGCACATTAGCGTCGGGAGGGAAAGAAGTAGGGCAGATTTCCTTTTGGGATGATATGTAATCTTGTAGAATCGAAACGCAACGTTCCAGAATAAGATTGAACATTTGTAAAGATACAATTAAGGCTCGTTCCTGTAGTTCCGATCTGTAGCCTGGTTGAGATTGAAGCTGGGGATCTGAAATATAAATAACACGTATTATTATCAAAGGAAATTGGATAAATATGATTTAGAATTAGCTTTTACTAAAATTTAGGGGAGTTCCATAATTGGAAATATAAATGAGAAGGCTGACTCTCTTTCAAGGGAGGGTTTCTATCGGACCAGAAACTACAATTGACATCGCAATGTTTTGCAAATACCTGGACAGCAAGAAGAGCTTTAGACTTCTGGCATAATTTACCAGGATTGGTTCAGTCAAAGGCTTTTATACATCCTTCAAAGAATGTCTCTTAACAAATGTTAGGCTACAGCTGGCATGACCTATGTTGTCCAACAGGTCTTTTAACAGGTCATGTGAATCATCATATGCTAAATCTTGGACTGTCGGAAGATCCGACTTGCCGTCTTTGTCTGGAAGATGATGATACAGCAGAGTATATTATTTGTGCCTGCCCCGCCGCGGCTCGAATCAGGTATCTGATGTTTGGAAGGGTCTCTCTCTCTCTCTCTTTGCTAAGAAGCTGAATTTTTTTGGTGACTCACCATACGCCTAACCTAGCCTTATTGGGAATACGTTTCGAATGAGATAAACCATCTTCATTCAAATATTGTTTGATGAGTTGTTGACAAAAATGTCAAACTATTTATTTTGGCTGTGGCAATTGAATAAAATATGAATAAGTGAAAAAACCTCTAGTGCATTTGTCATATATAATACCACGAGAGTGAAAATTTTGTCGGCAAAATTTTTCGATTGTCATGACAAGTTTGTTGCTTGGCAATTTTGCGAATGACATTTTCAACAAAACCACAAGCCGTCAGGCGAGTGGTTTTGGATTAAATGTCATGAACAAAATTACCTGAAAGCAACAAACTTGAATACGACAAGAGTATTTCACGAGAGAAAAATTAAAAAATCATATGTTTAAACGTTTTATTTATTGCAAACTTCAATCATACAAAGCCAAAAAAATAATAACATTATGAAAAAAAGATTACTTATTTATGTGAAAAGTACAATTATTATAATTGTACGTTGTAGCATTATTTTGGGGATTGTTTTGCATCATAACCTGTAATGAATTTAAGCTATCACTCAACGATTTAGAAACTGAGGATTCCTTTTCTTAATTTTTATTTTCTCGAAGGTTTTCTCTATAAGTTGGAAATTGTGTTCTTCATTTAATTGTAAATATGGTTTCAAAGAATGGGCAGAAGAATGTCCTGTAAGCTTAATTACTTCTTGTTCACCAACTCCTTCTTTTGCTAATGCAGATGTTGCAGAAGCTCTATGTGAATGATTGGTAATTTTTATTTTTTTTGTGTCTATACCAATTGATTCTGCCGATATTTTCGTCCACTTTGTAATTGTATTAATTCCCAATGGTGAATTTTTGTACCATATTCCTTTCTCCCAATTTGGATGTACTGTTAAAAATAATCTTGTTGTTGTAAGGATTGGATTCTCTTTTTTCAATAATTTTTAAAAATAAACGAACGGGACACAAATTGTTGTTACCATTATTTCTTACCAGCCACTTACTACCAGATAAAGCTTTTGATCCTACTTGTGTCGTTTTGGAAAAGATTGGATTATATTCTACCCCGCCAGTAAAATTACCTTTATTATCATATTCTTTTTTAAACTAATTAATATCACAATTAGCAGCTTCATTTCCACGCCATGCTAATTCGAACGAACATAAATGAAAAAACTTTTTTGTAACCCATCAGGATTATCTTCAGAATAGCTTTCTACCATTTCCATTAATTCTTCTTTGGTAAACGCGTTAGAACTTCTTTTTCTGGTTTCAGGTTCAGCCTGAAGCTTTTTACGTTTTGTATCCCTGGCCAATCTAGCAAATTTATAGGTAATATCTTCAAATTGATCAATTTTGATGTTAAATTCTAGAAAATAATTTTCCTGAACCATTTGAGCAGTCGTATTCCAAAGTGTTTTCACACTAGCTTCAGTATAATCAGTTCCATCTCTTTTTTTCATGTTAAAACCATAATCTTCAAGAATTTTTGATATAACTTGTTCAGAAGTATCCTTTTCTGACGTATAGTTACGTGCGTCCAAAAACATTCTAAGCTGTTCCCACGCAGACTTTTTTGTCTTCGTTGTATTTCGCGGTATACTTTGCTTAATTGTACTCTCTATTTCATTTATTGAATTATTTCCAAATCTTGTATTATTAATGTTAATAATACCTATTTAAAATTTTGAAACAGTTTTAATAATTTTTAGACAGTTGAATAAATAAATAAACAACTTAGTTTCCTTAGAAACCACTAACAAAGATTTTATATTGAATTTTATCACAGAGTGATAAAATTTTATACAAATAGATTTGATATATTAAACGTCAAAAAATTGCCGCGACAAGACAAAAAATTGCCAGTTCAAAACCTTCAAATTTTGTCAGTTATCAATTTACTCTAGTGAAATAGTCGATGTAAGAGTTACAGGTTATTCTTGCCGCTACCAAAATGACACTTGCACTGTGGCATATGGATATTAAAATGTCACTTCTAATTACAAACCAGAGAGGTTATATCTTGCAGAAGAGTAGTTGCTGCTTTTGAAAAATATTTTTAAAAAGGAAGGAGCTTGGCAATTCATAAATTTAATTTCTACTTGATCAAAATGTATATTCATTAATTTTGTAAACTGAATCAGTAACAATCTCAAGAAAAAAATAAATGTATGCAAGAGAATTTCGAAACAAAATGATTAAAACAGTTATATAAATTTCGAGACTTAATTTCCTTTTTTAAAGCCCATCTAAAAATATTATTTACCATACTTTTTTCGTTAGTAATTATGCCTCGGGACGTGTAATCATTATACCATCAAGATTAATTGAAAAAAATCAGAGACACATTATGAGATGAGCATCAACGGAAATATTAAAGAGAATAACAACATGGGTTTCATTAAAGATAAGAACAAAAAATGGAACAGCACAAAGCGGATGGTGGAGTCAAGTGGAGGAAGATATAAAAGCATTGAAAATCAGGGACTGGAGAAGACTGCAGAAGAATGCAGAATAAAATGGAGAATCAAGAATAAGTTTCATAATAACCAATATTAACATGTTATACTTTATATGTGTTTTTACTTATTCCGCAAATCCATTTTTTCCAGTTTTGCTGGAAACTAATAATATCTTAGTTCCCAGAACTTATTATTTATATAGATCGTTATTTATATCAAGAAAACGAGAGTATAATATAAACACTGGCTGGTTAGTCTAGTGTGTAATTTTATTTAAAACGAAACAGGGGCGTCAACATCAAATATTTGTAAAATAAATTAAAGGTGAAACATTTTATTTTAACAAGCTCATATTTTTCTTTTAATTAGAATTTAAGTGCCTCGACAATTATGGCCATTGGCATTATACAAAAAAATATATATAAATACATACACTATCTTAAAACATAAAATATGTAAAATACTCGGTAAAATATCAATCTAGTTTATATTTTGTGGTAAAGGTTAGTTGATTTGAGGAATTTCAATGTCTTTGGGATTTCAGCAGTGCAATTTAAAAGCTCTCTCAGGTTTGGTCATGTAAATAAAGCTGCCTTAATCTAGTTTAGAACGGATGAGGGATCTGTAAACTCTTAATAAGGTATTTTCGTCGGATCCCCAGTGATAGTGGCAGAGAGCTTTGATGATATTAAGTCTTTTAAGACAAATGCCTTTGAGTGTGTTGATATGAAGTTTTCAATTAAGCCGAGAGTCGAAAGTTGATCCAAGAATTATGCAATGATAACAGCTCATATTTAATTGCCTTAAAAAAAAGAAAAATAAATAAACTCCACAGCCTTCTTTCATTTTTGAGCCATCTGTATATATGCAGAATTTAAATTAAAGTACAAACAATATTGTGGTTTAATTTCTTAAGAAAATAAAAAAAATACAAAAGATATATATTGTCGTATTGCTTGGCCTGTTATAATAGTTCGTTTATACCTCCGCCCCTGTACTGAGGACCACTTCCTGACGGGAAAGTAACTTCCCGATAACTGATATTAAAATGTTGCTGGCCGATACTAACTATAATCATTTAAGGGTTGGAATTTAAAAGTGTACGCAGCCAGCACACCGTTTAAATTCTCGATAAAACGTTCTATCCACTCAAATTACCGGTGTAAGATTTTTTTTCTATTTGAAATTATTATTTAAAGGGCGTAGATAAGATAAACATGATCATGAGATATCTGTTGAAATTTATAGGTTATAATTAAAGAAATTGAAAGTATTTATCGAAAGAAATAACCAAAGGCGTGCAAAATAAAGAGTGTACTCAATCGATTCAATCGGTTGTTAACAAATAAGTGATTTACATAATGTTTGAGTAATTTCATTATTTATAGATTTATAAATTGATTAGTTCTGGAAAATATTCAATTCGAACGTATACGAGGGTTGTCTAAAAATTACTGTCAACAAAAATTATCAAATATCAAAATAAACTGTCACATTTGGACCGCTTCGTTTATAGCTGTATTTTTAAAGTTGTCTCGGAAAGAATACCTTGTCAAGTTGGTTTCTGTTTTTGCCAATGAGCACCACATCAACAACAACAAGAGCGATCACCCATAGAAAACCTCGATGCTCTATACATAAGCTGAACCAAGACATAAACAATATAACGAAGCCAAAAGTCGAATGCAGTACTTCAAAAGTAACAGAAAACTAGGTTAGAGATGTAGAAATTATGGAGTCAGATATAGTTCATACAATTCCCTTCTTGGTATGCGTCATCGTTTGTGACGTATATCCGGGTTTTGGGTATGTCGTTTAATTTATTTGCTATTTTGACATATAGCTAACCTTAAATTTAATAAATAAAATCTTCAGGATCGTATCCAGCCAAATTCGAAAAGGTTATGAAATTAATAATTACCAGCTTCTTTTTCCAACTGAAAATATTTGAGAACTTTCAAAATGCTGATGTTTTTGCGTGTATCTAGGCATATTTTTGTATTATTTAAATAAATATAATAAGATTATCATAAATAATAATTGATCGTAAACAATAAAGAGAGAACTGTCAGCGGGACATTGGTAAAAGACGTAAGACACATTGCCGCTTCGAAAAGTACGTCTGTATCCTATTTTGAATTTACAACCCGAGCAATCGATACCTATTTGGTATCACGTTCTTGAAAACAGTGTCAAAATGTCAGTATTGTCATGGTGAATCCTAGATTTACTCTTATAAACCCGAAAATAAAGGATAAATAAATAGAACAAGCGGATGAGATCTAGCGGAAAACAACAATATAGAAAGTGAACAAACTCTTTTATTTTGTAGTATCGTCTCTCCGTTTGAAAGGCGTAATGAAAATCATCGTAAAATGTAAAATTGGACGCGTGTGCTGCCTCTCATATTAAATAAAAGTGGCTAATGATAATTAAGGTAGCCGCGCGATGGCCATTGGATATACTATATATATATATATCGAGTGATGGGTAGGTCTGCCGGCGCCATGATTGTGTACGACCAACGTTCGGAATGTTCCACGGTAAAATTTATGATGTAGTGGCAGAGGTCGCTGATATAGACCAGTATTTATATCCAAGTGAAATGGTGTACAGAAGAAAATGAGCTATGTACATGCGAAGGTTTTTTTTTTCATATTTTATTATTAATAATCAGTTCAAATCAAAAATGGATTAAAAAAAAGAGACTGGTAGATATACTATGTGACAGTAGAACAATTGGAAGTGAAGAGAGCGTCGCAAATTTCAATTCTGGATAGTCCTTCTCTTCACTTTTTGGAACTTTAGTTCTTCACGTCAGGTTATGTTTGAGCGACCGGGGGTCGCGACGCAAAATATCTGAACGTTACGTTACGTTATGTTACGTTGCTTCGTTATGTGCCTTGCTTGCGTGCATGTGCTCTCTCCTGAGTCTCTCTCTCTCTCGTTTACGAAGCAGCGATTCATATGCTTCGACCGGGAATCGAATCTGGGCTGCCCGCGTGGAAGGCGAGCATTCTACCACTGAACCACCGATGCTATATTAAAATTCTATGCAAAGCTGGTATTCGCAGTGCTGGTGATCTACTTGAATTTGTTCGGATAAGTTTTTACTATTATTTCCATAATTTTTTTTGGGCGATTGATCTTTTTTGTTTATTTACAGCATCGGTTGTCAGGACGGTAGGTTGTGTTTACTGGTTTCTGAGTATAACACGTCGGTAAGTGATTTACTTACCGTTCAGACGTCGAAAAGTAATAAATAGCATAAAAACAATTTCCCCAAAATGCAAAATATATTTTAAACTGATCGAGAAGTATAAATGTCATTTTTGACATTTCGTTCATTTCGAAGAAATTTAAATTATTTTATTCGGAATTTATTTCAATACGATCGCGCAAAAAATGGTATAAGCATCTCGAACGTTAAGGGTAATTACAACGTTTGCATGTAGATTCCTCTCGTAAAATTGGACAAAATGATAGGATTAAGGGGTCTAGCACATTTACTTTTCGAAATACAGGGTGTTGAAATTTTGAAAACTTGAATGTTTTAATTCGATAACTTTAAAATGGATGGATAAATTGATTTGACATTTGGCAGGTTGTTTTTAAATGTAAAAGGGCATATTTTGATAGAAATAGTAGTTTGTGCAACTAGTTTGGATATGATGGCCATATCGCACGAGGACGAAGTTTGAAGGTGTCGTGCTCAATCGTTTAAGTGCGATATGGACAATCCACACGAGTCGAACAGCATATATTTTCTACGACCCACTTAAGAAAAAATCTAGAAAATAAAAATTTCTATAAACTGTAATATAACTTCAAATTGAAAATTTAACAATTGAATCATATGTTTCCACTAATCTTTTTGTGGTAAACGTTCAGTTCTTGAATGACCAATTTGTATAACGCTACGGTTTCCCTTTTTAAATATACGATGCTGTAATAAGTAGATGTTGCCAGTCGGACTCCCTCATGAAGGGTACCGTACCATTATCTATAATACCTAATGAATATTCTGCTAAATATTTCAAACGTCTACCTGTTGTTGTTATTAATATCAAGCAGAATAATTATTTAATAATAAAATTAACAATAGAAAAAATTCTTCACGAGGAATCGAACCCGGGTCTACCGCGTGAGCGTCTGGTTTGCTTACTACTCGACCACCGAGGAATATGCAAATTGTTTATCTATAACGTCAGATGTATTACATAATTTTTGCTGTGTCCCGCGACACATTCTACCTTTTTTTTTAAATTCCTTCAAGAAGATGAGCTCATATTTTCATAGAAATTTGGCTCTCGGACGGAAAACATATAGGTACCTTGTTCCAATGAGGCGCAAATACACCTAACCTGATCTGCAAGTTATCTTGCCTCTTCCAACTACAAACCAGAATGGTTGCTTAAATCTTGTATATCATACCGACCTCGTTTGTCTAAGAAGTGTAATTCAATATCCGTCGGTGCCTATAGCCTGGGTAGTAGTTGTTTCTTTTTATTAGAACGGTAAAAACATTTTCCAGACCTTTGTAACGCGTTAGGATATAGTATATTGTGTCACACGGGCTCGAAATACTGTCGAAAGCTTTTTCTAAATCTGTGAATGCTACATGCGTATCGCTATTATGATACTTTTCAATCAATTTATCGTTTGACTACTTTAATGCGAGTTTAAATAATAATTTTCTTCTGGTGTAACTAATTTTTTGGTCGACACCATTATTTGTTCCGAGGTATGCGGTCACATATTATCTCGACGTTTTTATTGTCCATCTCCAGTTAGAAATTAAATCCTTCAGATGCGAAGTCATGTTTTAACAATTCGATATGGATTATAAAAAAGAAAGAAATGATATGATCCAAGAGGAAACGACCTTGATATGTTAAACAGTAGCGTAGTGAATAAATAACAGAAAATTATGAAGTTGTATAAAAAAAAAAGTACAAAAACATAATCGGTATCCACATTGCGCCTGGTATGAGATGCTGAGTCACGTAATTTTTGAGTTTTTGGATTTTTTGTTTTCGAAAGGAGTGTGATTTCATACCAATGGTATGATAAAAAATAATAAAAAAAAAAGATCTCCGCGTAAGTGGTTAGCTTGGCAAAACGACTCTTAGTCATCAGACCGCAACGGAAAAACACAAGAAGACATATAAAAGTAAAGGCAAATGGATATTATACACATAAGTAGATTTAGACAGAGTGGACTGAATACGATAAACAATAGAGGAGTCCAGTCTAAGGTCAGTGTGGCCAACAAAAAGTGTTTTTTTCTGACAAGAATGACAGTTAAGGTCTACCATTCAAATCATAAGATTTTTGCATGTTTTTTATCATTGGAAACATCTGTATTGCTTTATTAAAATAATGAATACACCCCCGAATCGTATATTTTGAAATTTAAAATGACTTTTTAGCTGAATACTCAACATATCGGTGGCCAATAATTCTAGGAACTTTTGGCAAGTCACCATTTCATTTCTGTTATTCTGTCACTAGTTATGTCAAATGTCAGTTATATTTATTTTTGTTGATATTCGTTTAATTGTGTATGTCCATTTTCTATTAGATTTTTGTAGCATTTCTAATTAGTTGTATGTCTATTTTTTTAATTACTTTTTCCACTGACATCTGACATAACTAGTGATAGTAATCTAGTCAACAAGTGCCTTAATGGCCAACTTTTTTCAACAACGATAATTAATAATAAAAACCTGAAAAATAAACATTTTTTAATTTTTCCAACGGGGATCTATTGTGAAGCCTTTTAAGAATTGCTCCAAGAGAGGAAAAAAATCTCAAATTTATAGTTTAACAATTATCACACTTGCAATGTTCATGTTCAAGCAGAAAAAAATTATTAGTTAACAATTGAATAACTAATTGAAAAATTGTGATGAAAATTTTTTTCAGTCGGATTATTGTTCATTTATCTATCCAGTGAGCTCCTGAATTTTTTCATTTCTTAAATTTCATATTTAATATGTTAAAATAATTTTTATTAATAAAGTGTCCAGAACACCCGTTTTCGGCCGTATTTTCATCCCTATGGGAAAATTATAAATATTGGTCCTACAGTTCCGGGAGTCGGGGTTTTTTTTTAGAAAATTTCCTCCTCTTTTCAAATCTTTTTTTTAATTGGAAAAATCTTTATTAGTTTTTGAGATATTTGCAAAAAAACCTAAACCCCCTTTTTTCAGTTAATTATTAATAACTTTTGCAATTTTTGTTTGCGGAACTTTATTTTTTTCAAAAATCATCTAGATGCCATCCCGAATCGAATGACATCTCGATCATAATTTTCGGAGACTGCTGAAAAAAGTTGGCCAAAAAGGCACTTGTTGACTGGACTAATAGATAACAGAAATGAAATGGTGACATGCCAAGAGTTCCTAGAATTATTGGCCACCGATATGTTGAGTATTCAGCTAAAAAGTCATTTTAAATTCCAAGATGTACGCTTCGGGGGTGTATTCATAATTTTAATAAAGCAAAAAAACACTTTTTGTTGACCACACTGACCTTAGACTGAACTCTATTTAAATAATATTCCATGGGATAAATAAACAAAAATGTAACAGTTCGTAAAAAAGAAGAAAACTTAACCTCAATAACGAATTGCACTTTTGGAGGGTTTTTTTTTAAATTTATTTTTGACAGTAAATGGGAAGCAGTGGCGAACAATATATTTACCCATTAATTATAAATAAAAATTAACAAAATAGTATCTCCCTGTAAGAATTTTGCTAGTAACTATCAGCCCCCGGCTCGGGGTCCCGCCAAGTGTCCCCGCATGACCTTTGCAAGGCTGTTTCAAGGCCGATCGTTGGCCGATCTCACGAGGCCATTTATTCACTTTGCTCTCATTATTCCTTTACGGTGTGTTAGTTCTTTTGCTTAGAAGAAGAAAGAATCGTTTAGTTGTAGTATCTTGTCTATAGTTTCACACTCACACCTCTATATCTATCTTTGTTACGACGTTTTAGCGTTAAACATAACGGAGAATCATCATATTTTGAACACTTCACTGAGATTTGTAAGCTATACACCCATTTTGTTATTGTATTTCCTATGTTATTAAATATTTATTTGAACTATTTATATTTTCCAATATTTTTACCTTTTCACATTTATACTTAGTGACCGTCAGCTGGCATACCAGCGGTGGGTGGGTCAACGGGAGGACCAAAAATTTTGAATTTTAATCATTTTAACCCGGCTGAAATTTAAAGATGGCAGTTTATACAGAGTTCGGCTAAAGTCCGGGACCGGACAAATATCGAAGAAAATATAAATTTTTTTGACAAATCTTTATACCACAAATTTAACTCCATTTTAAACTATAATTTGAAAATATTTTGGAATATACAGGGTGTTCCAATAAAGTGTGACGTATCAAAGTTATATTTTTTTCTTATGGAACATCCCATATTTTATTGCATTTTCTGATTGCCCCAAAAAAATAAGATACTCCTTCATAATGGTTCCCTATACCTAAATACAGAGGGTTGCGAGTTATGTTGATTTTTTGAAAATGTGAACATTTCGAAAAAAATTGATAACTCATTGATATAACAAATTCTAGCAAAGATTCTGTTATATCTAAATAGTTGGACATTAGTTGAATGTATTCCACGAGTGAGTACTAAATATCTCTTTACAGGGTGTTCAGAATTTCCAATTTCATTATTAGATCATTCAATGTGCAGTATCTGGCTTGTTTTAAATGGAACACCCTCTATTTTAATAATTGATCATATTCAAAAAAATGTCATCTTCCGAATGGAATGAGCGTGTCTTATATCTAGATATTATACTTTTCGTAAAATTTACGATTTTCTTAAATTTTATGCTAGATTGATTTTGAAACATTTGCAATTCTCTCTAAATTTCAAACTAATGATCTTGGCATAGTTGGTGTAAGAAACCAAGTAGATCACGTTTCAACCCTTCAGAAAATATAGGGTTCTGCTATCCTATACCAAGTGGATAAAAAAATATAGCCAGTCTCACTGAAAAATCACTATCCACTTAGGCATTCCATGAAATAACAAAAAACAAAAAGTTCATTGTGAAGAGTAGTTTTGTCCTCAACCACTCGGTATAGGACAGCAGAACTGAAAGGCTTGAAACGTGATCTATTTAGGTTCTTACAACAACTATGCTAAGATCATTAGTTTGAAATTTAGAGAGAATTGCAGATGTTTTAAAATCAATCTAGCATAAAATTTAAGAAAATTGTAAATTTCACGAAAAGTATAATACCTAGATATAGGACACAATTATACCATTCGAAAGAGGACATTTTTTTGAATATGATGAATTATCAAAATACAAGGTGTTCCATTTCAAATAAGCCTGATACTGCACATTGAATGATCTAATAATGAAACTGAAAATTCTGAACACCCTGTAAAGAAAGAGATATTTAGTACTCAATCGTGGAATACATTCAACGAATGTCCAAATATTTAGATGTAAGAGAATATTTGCTAGAATTTGTTAAATCATAGAGTTATTAATTGTTTTCGAAATGTTCACATTTTAAAAAAAGTCAGCATAACTCGGAACCCTCTGTATTTAGTTATAGGGAACCATTATAAAGGAGTATCATATTTTTTAGGGGCAATCAGAAAATGCAATAAAATATAGGGTGTTCCATAAGAAAAAATATAACTTTGATACGCCACACTTTATTGGATATTCAATGGAGTTAAATTTGTGGTATAAAAAGATTTTCCAAAAAATTCATATTTTCTTCGATATTTGTCCGGTCCCGGACTTTTGCCGAACTCTGTATAAAAAAACCATCACTGGAACCCCGGGCTAAAATGTCTGCCTTCACATCATTTCGCGAAACTGACTGTATGATATTTTTCTAAGAAATTTAAAGGGAATAAGTGAAAAAAAATCTGTTCAGCCCAAAATTAAGATAAGCTTCCAGCCACATAATGGGTTTCCCCGAAAATACCGACTGTCCGCCAACTTGGGAAATTCCCCGGTACCAAACGTAACGGTGTGTGCAGATTAAATTGACTTAACAATGTTTGAACAAAAGATGATAATCGAACAAGTTGGCAAAATAATTTATGTCAGTTTTTTTTAATGCAGGTGATTACCTACGTTAAAACGGGTTTGTGGGTCAACAAAAACCGTTTAATATACAAAGTAACGACGAAATATTTAAAATGTAACTATGTATTTAAATGAATTTCGGTGTTTGAATTGAAATGTGTAAAAAGTAAAGGTAAATAATGTGCGAGATTCGCGATGAATAAAAAGTATTTTATAAAATTCCATTCTTTTGGCGTGCATTTTGATGCACCACTGGTGGTAATCCAAGTAGCACGGAACGGTTTTATTCAGTATTACAAGAATGCTTTAAAAGTATAGAATAAAAGTGTTAATAAAACCAATTTGTTTTGAAACAAGTCTTAAGGCTGTCATGAAAATTTTGATATTATAAATCAAAAATTTTAAGGCAGTCGATTTTTTTATCGTGTATTGTGTCACAAGGGCAGAAAACAGTTTGAAGCCCGGTTTATCAATAGCAATCTATCCGTCAGTTAATGCTTAACTACCAGTTATTTTGGAAAGGTCGGTTTATCAACAACAGGATAACTTTATCCGGCAGATAAAATGTCATATATTTATCGGTCAGTTTCAACTGGCGGATAGGTCGATATCTAGAGGTTAAGGTCTGTTACATAACCTTACTTTTTTGTTTTTATTTCGTTGTGGTGTTGTGTCAAATTTACTTGGGTTTTAAGCATAGTAAAAAATAGAAAGTACCAGTACTACTAAGAAAAGAGGATGCAATTTCACAGCAGAGGAGAAAAATTTGCTTTTAAAAATTGCAAATAAATATAGAAATATAATAGAAAATAAAAAAGGATGGGGCAACCTGGAAGTTTTCCACTCTTTCCCTAACTGTATAAGGCCCTCTTTCGTATTCAAGAGCTTGCACAATATCCTCGTCCTCGTCGCTATACAGAATATAATAATTCAGAAAATTCCTATTTATCAACAACCAAAAACTCTTCAAGAAAGAAAAATAAAAACACATAAACCTTTGGATGAACATTCACCAGTAACCTAACAAAAATATCAATTGATGTGACGACCTTGTTCTTGTAACAACCAATGAGATTCGTCAGCATTGCCATCTGTCAGTTAACAAACTAGAGAATAAAAACAAGCTGATAAACCGCTTCCAAACAAACTGGAACTTTATCTGCTAGTTACTTTTATCCGACGGATACTTAACTGTTGGATAATATTGGCTATTGATAAACCGGTCCTCAGGCTCGTTTTTATTCTCTAGTTTGTTAACTGACAGATAATGGAAGTTGGCAATGCTGACGAATGAATGTAAGCAATCTCATTGGATGTTACAAGAACAAGGTCATGTCACATCAATTGAAAAGTTTTTGGTTGTTGATAAATATGAATTTTCTGAATGATTATATTCTGGATAGCGACGAAGACGAGGATATTGTGCAAGCTCTTGAGTACGAGAGAATTCTTATACAAATAGGAAAGAGTGGGCAACTTTCAGGCTGCCCCATCCGTTTTTTTATTTTCTATTACATTTTAATGTTTATTTGCAATTTTTACAAGTAAATTTCTCTCCTCTGCTGTGACATTGCATCCTCTCTTTTTAGTTATAATAGTACTTTTCATTTTTTACTTTGCTCAAAACCTAAGTAAATTTGACACAACACCACAACGAAATCAAAACAAAAAAGTAAGGTTATGTAATAGACCTTAACCTCCAGATATCGACCTATCCGCCAGTTGAAACTGACAGCTAAATATTTGACATTTTATCTGCCGGATAAAGTTATCCTGTTGTTGATAAACCGACCTTCCCAAAATAAGTGGTAGTTAAGCATTAACTGACGGATAAATTGCTATTGATAAACCGGGCCTGAGACTATTAGAATCACGAGCAAGCGTGACATTTAGGGCCAGTTGTATGTAACGTAGTTAACCAATTGATCAACTGAACCAGGTTCACATGTTGACCATAGTCAAATCAATCAATCGTTGTACGAAAGATGTTCGTGTTGTGATCAGTTGAACTACAGTCAAATTAATATTTTTATGTTGTTCATCCGAATCTTTAGTAACATTCGAGAATTTTATCAATATTGTTGGTACTAACTTGAAAAATCGTCAGTTTTTGTATACTGTGGAATCGTTAATCAATGACAGTCAATGATCAAAAGCGTGCTTGGCGTTAAATATCATTTTGTGTGTTCTCTTGGAAGTGAAAAAATGGCAGATAAAGAAAACAAGCGTAGGTACTCCAAATTTCAGTGCATCTGAAGAATCGACGCTGATTTCTCTAGTTGCTAAGTATAAAAACGTTATAGAGTGTAAGAAAACGGATGCAGAAAGTTCTCGGCGTAAGAAAAATTTGTGGCTTCAGTTGGCTGAAGAATTTAATTTATCAGTGCAACTACACACCGAACAAGTGACGTGCTGTTAAATAAATATAGTAACATTAAAAAAAGAGTCAAGAAAAAGTATGCTGACGAAAATATGTTATGCTCAAGGCACTGGCGGTGGTCCATATAAAAAAATTAAATTGCAGTGCCTTTTGATATTCTGAATCTATCAAAAAACTTATTTTCCGTCCACTATTCAAAATGATTTTTTCTTGCCCGAAATATGCGAACGTTTCTCCTTAAACCTAAAGCCAGCATAAAATCTCAATAAGGTATAAAAGTCGTATACAAACAAGTAAATAAACCTTCTTCTACTTCTCTTAACATTTCTGGAAAATCCTCGTCATCCGTTAACTCTTCAAAATAATCCACGTTTTTCATTGTAAACAATAAAAAGCTGTAAAATTATAGGTTATATAACAGTCAATTGTAAGTTATGTCACATCAGAATTTGAAGTTTATTCAATGAACTTTAGTTAAACCACCATTTTTGGTGGTTCAGTAAATTGCATAGTTAACTCATAAGTTAACCAAAATAATTTTTGACTACGTTTCGTACAACACTTTAATAGCTGTGAATCAAAGGAATCAAAGGATGCAGTCTTGCTAGGATTACCCTGGGCGACCCTGGGAAGCTGGCGCCGAAGAAATATTTGACGAAGGCCAGGAAAAACCTACGTTTAACAGTAGAATTTCTGAGAGGCCACTGTAAACCAAGGAAACACCTCCATACTATGGGGCTAGTGGACACACCTCTATGCAGGATGTGTAAACAGGAAGATGAAACTGTCAGGCATGTCTTATGCGAGTGTCCGGAGTTATCGTCGATCAGAGAGTGTGTGTTCGGTGAGTCTTGGCCTACGCTTGCTGATATAAAGGAGATGTCTTCTAGTGACCTGTCCACCTTCCTGGGGAGATGTACAATGGGTCACATGTGGTCTAAGTGCTGTGAGCCTACACTCACCCTCCCTACTCTACAGATACAGATACAGTGTCAACTTTTTTTCAATTGGTGGACATGATTGACATATAGGTATATTTAAATGTTCAATAACCTCACAAAATTTGTCAAATGAGCTGGCAACCAATAAAACACTATGAACTGGTTTGAATTTAAACTAACTGGCGTCCTCTAACATGACCAGAAGTTGGAATACATGGAGTACTATGTTTGGAAGCTTCAAGCAGCTGCTTATATTTATTAGGAAATGAGAGTTTTTCGTCCCTCTAGATATTTTTTTAATGGGACAACCGGTATATTGTTATGGATTAATTTTTAGAAACAAGTATCTCATCTAAATACTTGATCTTTTCACCCTCGTATACGCAGACAACCAATCAATAGCAAGTTGTCATTACCTGGAGACTGGACCACAAGTTTCTTTTTTTTAATTTTTTTTTGGTATTAAATCTTCAAATTTCTTCTGAATTGAAACCACCAAAACTACCACGAAGGCATATTATTATCGTTATATATCTTTCTACATGGCATTCAAAAATATTCCAAGAAAAAAAAGTGAACAATTGATACGGGGCTGCATTGGCGTTTCGTGATTTTTTGATATTAAATTTTATGGCCGATAATTTCGTAGTTTGGGAAAAAAATTACACGCCAATATTTTGTTTCTAAAACATGCTTTTAAATTTAAGGAGATCTCGGCGAAGTTGTAAAATTTAAGTTATTCCCAATACAGTGATGACTGATATTAGGGGGTTTGAAAAAAATGTGTAGACAGATGCTTGAAGAAAAAATTATATTGAATGCTTTTGGGAAATTTTTAAAATACTGTGGTTAAAATAAAAACAAATTAAGCGATTCTAAAAAGTATTTCACCAGCGAAGTTTTTATTTAAATGTCAGTTATGTCACTTTGACAATTCAAAGTGACAATATGAATAATAAGAAGCAATTTTCCGGTATTTTGCATCCTCAAGCAAAAAAAAATGGTACTTAATCTGATAGATTATTTCGAGAATGAATTAAAAAGTGGAAATTCGTCAATCAGTGAGCAGAAAACATCAACCATCAATATTTTCTCCGGGTATATTTGTAATCTTACATTTTGGTAACCTCTGTATCTTCTGATTTGATACATATATGGTTAGTGACCTTTGACTATACCACTTTTTACACTATTTTTTGTACGATTGGTAATGGTCGACGGCATCTTTACGAAAACAAAAACAAATTAACCTAAACATCAATTATAACGGCCCATTTTTATTCTCAGCCTCTGTTCCGTTACAAATAATATACACACACATCTATATAGCCTTACCCATATATAATAGGTGACCGACATAACCGTACTTTTTTGGCGAAAGCGATTACGTTTAAATCTAAAAAAAACAACTACTCGAAAAAAAAAGAAACATTCTAAAATTGTTAATTTCGACTGTAATTGTGCATCTGCGTAACGGATACCGAGGAGGGGAACCACTCCAAAGAAATGATTATATCTTGTGGCCGTAACCTTGCCAAGGTTGTTACAATGGGTTGAATAACATTTCTAGATGATGGGATAGCGATGTTGCCAAAATTATAATATATTTAAAACTGGATTTAACAAAAATTAAATTTTCAATATTCACTAGAGGTCAAAATATTTAATTCGGTAAGAAAATTCCACAACAAATTTTTGTATTTGAAGATCAAACATTTAAAATTTATTTTTCCATTTCCAATAACGTCAATTTTTGTATTTATCAAGTACCAGCAAAACTTAGGTATGGTCGACTTGATCATTTAGTTACCATAGGCCAGACGATAGGGGTAACAGCTATAAGTAATTAGTTATACGGCTGATTTTTTTTATAAGTACCTTGAAGTATGTAGATTAATATCAAAAAAAGTTTACCAGTCTATCGATTTCCCAAATTAGAAAAAAAAATCAAAAATTTTTTTTTTCGAAATTTTCCAATATTTCGCGCTGGGAGGAAGGTAGAGAAAAATAAAAAATACCACCTTGTAGAGGGAGTATTTTGCAGTGAAAAAGGTTTCCTGCGTTTCTTTCGTCCGAACAATGGTTTGTCCGGAAAAAATTCGGTAAGTATGTGTTCCGCATCCGCGCGACTCTATTTTCTGAAGCGCGGCGGAGTACATTATAAACTATTGTACAGGGTTATTCATTATAAATGTCCCAGCTCTTACCATAGTTATTATTGCATGAATAAAAAAATCATTAGAATACAATTTGTGCGGTTATTTGTGCGGTTATAAACTGATTTTATTAAAACATCAACAAAAGTACAATGGCGTGCGTAGTTTAGGGGACACAAAAAATTATCCGTTTTTTTAAATGAGACACCCTGTATATTATTGTATTTTTTAAAAGATGGTTTTCTTCTGATTTAAAAAATATACCATATCATACCCCTGTCTTAGTCCGTTCTTAAAATATCAAAGGATAAATATAGTAAATTAAAAAAGTTACTATACATATTATCAAAGACAGACACAAAATTGTTGGACCCATATTTTATGATTCCAACTTAACTGGAGTTACCTTCCTGAAGTTGAAAATATTCTTGTAGAGAATTTTTTAGACGTTCAACTTCAGGATATGATTTGGAGGTAGGATGGAACCGCTATGCTGTTAAAAAACATTTGAACAATGTACTTTAAGTGTGGATAGCGAATTATGGAACCATATTATGGCCTCCTAACAGTGCGGTTATATCCCTATGGACTCATTTTTTGGGGGGTTTTCAAAAGACATAATAAATAATAATGACTGTATTCAAGTCAATAAAGACCGAATTCAATTGGAAATAAATAATCTAAATGTAAACAATCAAGCCATTTCTGATGCAATTCAAAATATAATTAGACGTTTTCAATTATGTATTGAAAATATTGGTGGACACTTCGAACAACTTTTATAAGTTATATTTGTTATATTCAATATTTATTATTTTTTGTAATTTTAATTGAATGTTGACCAAAACTTTTATTCAATATCTTAGGAACGGTGTAAGACAGGGGTATAATATAGTATATTTTTGAAATCAGAAGAAAACCATCTTTTCAAAAATTCAATAATATACTTCATATCTTATTCAAAAAAACGAATAAATTTTTTGTGTCCACTAAACTAGGTACGCCACTGTACTTTTGTTGATGTTATAATAAAATTAGTTTATAACCACACAACTTTTATTCCAAAAATTTTCTTGTCTAAGCAATAAAAACTATGGAATGGGCAGGGACATTTATAATGAATGCCCTGTACAGTTATAATGTAGATATAAATTATTGTAATACGGCGTTTTGAAGAGGAAAGAGTCGGCTTTAAGATGACATTTTTTTTGTCATATCAAATAATCATTTTTGGCAACCAGCGCGAAATATTGGAAAATTTCGAAAAAAAAAAGTTTTTCAAATTTTTTTTTCTAATTTGGGAAATTGAAATACTGGTAAGCTTTTTTTTATATTAATCTACATATTTCAAGGTACTTATAAAAAAAAGTATTGCTAATTACTTGTACTTTTGGTCTAAAACCCATACCGACTGGCCTACCATGCGCAACTAATTTGATAATAATACTGTCAAGTGTCAATAAAATTTATAACAAATAAGCTCAAATGTAAGAAGATTTGTCTTTCATTTTGCATACAATTTAATGCAATGTAATGTAAGATTCGTTTTATATTTGGATAAAGAAAACCCATCAAAGTGGTAGGAAGCAAGTAATTATTTTTCAACAACCAAAATAAAGTATCGAACGGTTGATTAAGCCTTAATAATTCTAACTATAAAACCAGCATAGATATATACGAAGATAGATGCTGTCTGCTTTTTAATAGCCGATACTCAGGCTGATATATGTTTCCTATTTATAGTGTGTACTATGGAATATAAAATTGATATAAGGAAACATAAAATAGAATTGGAAGTGGATAAGTTGTCATTTAAGAATATAGATAAAACAATAGCCATTTCCTCACCGTATCACCTAAAAAAATTGATAAATGAGTGTATGGAAAACTGAAAAAAAGTATATACCTACCTTACAGCAATATATAGTTATTTTCACGATGTAAGAAACTGACTTTACTTGACTTTGGTTTGAGATGCAATAAAACACTTTGACTTCAGGTTTTAAAACGTATTTAAAGTAGTTTTAAAAGTATCTTGATAAAATCCTTAAAAGCAGTTATCCAAGGTAATAGTCATTTATATTTTTGGTTTTAAATACCTCTTTCAGAGTGGGCCCTTTCATGCTGAAGGTGTATTAAATAGTTTCTATATAATATACACTAACTTTTTTACCAAGTAGTGTTCATAAAAAATATTAACAGATTTGGAAAGGTCGTTGGAAAATAAGTTCAAATGCACTTTTCTGTATCTGTAGAGTAGGTGCAGGCTCACAGCACTTAGGCCACATGTGACCCATTGTACATCCTCCCGAGGAGTTATCCTTCTAGGTCATTGTCCATCCTGTCCTTCCCAGAAAGGTGGACAGGTCACTAGGAGAAATCTCCTTTATATCGGCAGGTGAAGGCCAAGACTCACCGAACACACACTCTCTTATTGACGATAACTCCGGACACTCGCAGAAGACAGTTTCATCTTCCTGTTCACACATCCTGCATAGAGGTGTGTCCACATGCCCCATAGAATGGAGATGTTTCCTTAGTTGACAGTGGCCAGAAATCCTACTGTTAAACGTAGGTTTTTCCTGGTCATCGTCAAATATTTCTTCGGCGCCAGCTTCCCAGGGTAATCCTAGCAAGACTGCATCCTTTGATTCCATCCCATCTCTTAAGGGATTGAGCATGGGTGTCACGTTTGGCTAGTTCCGCAATTGTCGAAGTTGTTAAGCCAGGGGCGTATATAAGAAAGGGGTTTTGGAGGGTGAAACCCCACTCATAAAAAATACAATAAAGGTACAATAACTTTTTATTAGCATACTGCCTTCAATGAAGCTTTCCTATTCTGAGCATATCAGATAAAAAAAGCCCAAACCCGTGTCAAGCCGTAGGTGCCACTGGGTCCTAAAATTTTTAGTTCAGCCGATTCCCTGGCTAAAGAAACAATGCCATTTGTTTTGTATTGATTTGATGATACTTATTATTATAAACATTCATATAGTTTTTTAAATTCCTAAGCACTGACCTAACCTAACCTAAGCATATTGTATTAGATTAGATTTGATAATATATAAAAAAATGCAACTCTACATTTTTAAGCAGCCACCCAGTAACACTTATTTATTTACCTTGTAAATTAATCGCAGTTATTTAAAGACAACCATAAAGCAGTTAATGAGGGGTGATCTTATCTCCGTAGAATTCGAGCTTTTATTATAATTTCAATTCGGTAATTCTACACGTGCATCTGGTTCGTAAAACGGTAATTTTTTAATTGGACTCGTTTTTTGGACACTGCTAACCGATATCTCCGAGAGTTATGTGAATACAACGTTAAATAATCAAGATGTAACTGTTTCCAAAAAATACTCACACTCAGTTTATCTTAAATACAATGGATGCGTCGGGTTAAGTTTCACTCGAAAATATATTTTTATAAAACAATGACCATTAAACTAAGAAGAAACAACTACTTCCCGGTCTATGGGCCATATAGAAGGGACAATAGCAGTAACGGAAATGTTAATTAATATTAACATCTTCACCTCTTGCCGCATACTAAAATTCGAAAATTTTACCCAATGGGCTTAATGGGAATCTATCGGCAGCGATTTGACAAAATATCGAAGTATTTTTGGCAATGAATTTTGAGGTAATGGATGTATTGAAAATTAAGAGAAAAATATATCATGTAGATTAATGTTGAACTTAGAGTTCTCATCGAATAAAAACTTTGAAATGCTAACCAAATTTTGTTGAAAAAATACGAATCATGAGGTAATTACACATATTAAGCAAAGTTTGAGCCCTCGTAAAGAATTAAATATGGATTAAATGGAAAAACTAATTGATAAGAAGTCTAATTTGAAGCTTTATGAATACTATATAAAAATCTCAGAATACTAAAATTACTTATGACCGTACAATTCCTTATTGAAATTCGGTTGCTACCACTAAAATATCGGATAAAAATCCATCTCTCGCTTTTCTATCCTTCTATGACTGACATTGTCTCTCTGCTTCGGTAGTCGCGTGCCGTTCCATTGTTGATACAACGCTCGCCGGTCTCGGCGGTCTCCCAGTCAGTATTGACGAAGCTTATAGAGTAGTAAGTGAACCAAAATCCGATTGGACCGCTTGGCTACCTACATGTTGCGGAGCTTTCATATTTCTAATAAAATTTTCGTTATGTGAACTTAAACGTGAGGACGTAGGGAAACAAAAAAATATACAAAGCATAATTGTGCAAGGTCGAATTTGGTAGATGCCCCTTAAAACAATAAAGTATTATATTATCAAGTTTTACTTTCATGATAACCCTCGTAATATTACTTAAACTCAACAACAAAAATAAGTACAATCTTCCCGTATTTAAAATAGAACAAGTCGTTTTCATATTTCCGAAGAGATGTAGATAAAGATAACAACGTCAGAATTGTGTTGAATTCTTCCGGGTAGTATAATATATATATATAGATATATCGAGAAAGAAAAAAGTGTCTGATTCATCCGCAAGTATCGTCCGGTACCGTTAAATTTATTAAATAAAACGTTTGTGCATAAGTAGTATATCTATTGCGAAGACTTTGCGGTAAAGTTAAATATGTAACTGTGGCTTTCGAAAGCTGTTTAGATACATTGTGTACCAGAAGGCGAGAGATTAGAATCGAATCTTGAAATTTAAGAGATAGAAAGTCATCTTTTTTGACATTTTATGTATGGACATTCAGTATAATTGCCTCGCCCTTTATTTTCTTTTGTTTTAGTTTCACAAAAAGTTATATATTTGTTATCTTTGAAATATTAAATAAGGGGAATTGGGAGAGCTTTGTTTTTGTATCACCCTGTATGTATTGGGAGAATTAGAAGATCTTCTTCTTAGAATTTTTAGTATCGTGCAATTCGCAAGACAATATATTATTTTTACTAACAAAAATGAAGATGGAAGTATGTTTAAATGTCAAATTTTTACCACAAAAAAATATTCCTTGTCTAACTTTCCACACCTTTGAAACTATCAACCGAATAATCCAATGTCATAAAGGGTGTCAAAAAATATTTTTTGCCTTGTAACTCGAACGTGTGTCGCGCATCTTATAGGAATGATTCTGGCCCTATCGTATAAAGATTTTACTATCCCTTTTTTAA
>CAJUYG010000067.1:5483-18900 GCA_910591675.1 Galerucella calmariensis | reverse complement strand
TTGTGATTTTCTCTATTGTAACCGTCCCTGTTGTGATTTTCTCTATTGTAACCGTCCCTGTTATAATTTTCTCTATTTTGAACCTCTCTATTTCTATCTTTATTGTGGGAGTCTCTAGTATCGTCCTCCCACCTTTGATTATAATGCTCCTTATTACTATGATTATCTCTGTGGCCATAATTATTGTAGTTATCTCCCCAATGATCTCTATTATAATTCTTGCCATCTCTAAAAAAACAAAAAGATTCTTTTAAAACCCTCCCTAAATGTTTTTGAAACGTCCGCTAACCTTCTAGGTATAAAATCCCTCTTGTGATTATTCTCTCTTCGATCGTGTCCTCTGGTTCCTGGATCGTCGTGTCTTCTAGGACCTCTTCTATTATCCGGGTATTCGTTGATTGGAGTTTGCGGCCTACTTTGTGGACTTCTTCCAATAGGAGGCGAACAAGGTCTCGAACTGGCGGGACTTCTCATTCTATCCGGTGTCGAGGAATCGTAAGATCCTCCTATGTGTGACTGCATATCCTGGTCGTAATTGAATCTACCTCTTCCGCGTCCTTTGCCGGGTAAAGTATTAGATCCGTAATGAACCTGAAATTTAAATAAAAAAACGGATTTCGATACGACCTTGAAAATGACAGATTTAAATAATACAAACTTCACAAATAACACATGGCACAGTCAGTAAACTGTATCTGAATTGAATTATAGAAACAATTAATTGGGTGCCTAATAGGCATGATGATATAATTATACAAGATACAAAGTTTCTAAAGAAATCACTTATTTTTATTTCACATGTGTGATTACATTTATTTTAGTAAAAATATAAGTATAAAATTTAACCATCCGCCACCTTATCTCAAACACCAATCAGAAGAGAGTGACGTCGTACTTTCGCAAATATCTATGATCCGAGCATATGTTTATGAATTTACTCTGTTGATAGCTTTGCTTGGTTCATGTGTCAAGTGTTTGAAGCACAGAGTACACCATCTAACAAGAGGCAAATGAAAGCCGTTTTCGTGATCGCAATTTTCTGTGCACATGCGTGAAATATGTAGTTTATCTGTCAGTGTCAAGTCGACACATGGTCGACACTTCCGTTCGTTCGTTCCCGTCAGTTACTCAGTACTCTGTGGTTTGGTTGTCACTGCCTTAGTTAGATGGTGTACTTTGTGGTTTTTTGTAGTTTATCTGTCAAAGTCTCGACGTATTTCCGTTCGAGTCCAACTTCAAAGGAACCGACAAAGCTTTCGTCTCTTGTTAGATGGTGTACTCTGTGGTTTGAAGTTTGACTCATAGAGAAATATAATCTCTCTATGGTTTGACTTTGACGGCTTTACCACAGGACACAGATCATAGATAACCTATCGACACACCTATAAATGGTTAGGAATGCCTATTCAATGCCTCTGGCGGAAAAAATTGTAACTGTTGCAACGAGTAAAATAATCCGTTTTGCATTGTTTTTGTATTATATGCAAGTCAACGTAATTACCGTAAATTTGTACTTAATTTGATTAATTTTTTGTCAGTGTCAAATTTAATACTGTGTTTTTTCTATTTATCTCAACTGTCATCAATTCTGAGGTAATATTCTTATATAATCAGAGATATTATGGAAGAGGTTATGTTATTCTATTTTTTGTTTTCATTGCAGATAAAAGAGAAAATAAGTCGGTATTAAAGATTTAAAATATTACTCAATACAAACCTACCTTCCCTGCAACTTTTGTAGATATAATTATATCAAAAATAAAATAAAAACACGAAATCAGACCTAAATAAAACTAAACAGTTAATGGAACGCTTGTTGTACTTTTCACAAATATCAACCGTACCTATTACTCCAAAAATAAAAATATTAGGAGTCAAAATTTAGTTTAACAACACAAAATACTAAAGCACAATCAAAGAAAAAGCAAAAATTTTACAAAACACACACTGAAAATAACTAAAACAGCAAAATAAAACAACTTAAATATCAAAGGGCTTATACGGCAGCTGATTTGTTTTACTCGTTGCTAAGATGACATTGACAGTTCAGAGCGCTATCTATCGAATTCTACTTTTCCCAATAGTAATATGAGTAGATTCCATTAAGTATGGTGTCCAAATAGTAAATTCAATATTCAATTGTAGTTCTGTGATTCGAGTTATTTAAAAAAGAAGAAATTTTCTCAAGTTAAACTGTCAAAATGTATTTAAAAAATGGTGGTGGTTATTTGAAACAAATTCATTTTATTCTGGATTATTTAAATCATTTTAAGTATTATTTACAGTCCAAACAAAATTTTTGTGTTATTGTGGTGTCTTTATCAAATAGTGATTGAACTTTTTACATACAAACTGATGTTTTACTCAAGTTATTGTTTTTTAAGAGGTAGGTTTTGTGTTTATACTATTTTCATTTGAATTAATACATTTACTCAAAATAAATACTCACATTATGATGATGAGATGCTGGAGACATCGGTAAAGTATAATAAGCTCCTCCCGCCTGAGAAAAATTCGCGTTTTTCTGAAAAGTGACACTGCTTCCATCCCAAACGTTCTCTTCTGCAAGCGGCGGCGGTTGAACCCTACCTTCTTCCAATAGTTTTTTTTGAAACCTACAAATAAAATTCATTGAAATATAATTCTTCAACAATATTTGGTTACTTTTACCTCGGTGGTATACTGTATGTGTACCGTTTCTCCATTTCTACCCCGACAGTGCTATGACGCCTGCCACTGGGCGGTTTGGATTGAATTTTTTCGGCGTTGTAATTACGATTTGGAGGCCCAGATGGTTCTACACTACGCGTATCTCGCGATCTGTTCCAGTTTGGGTTAGTTGGACCATTATTCATACCTTGAATATAAAAACAATGAATAAATTTAAAACTATTCACAAACAGGAAATCATTTCAATCTTACCTATGGGTTATAAAATCTATTGTTTAGATATTTGTATAAGGACTGACTGATTCATTCAATTTGACCTGTTAGACATTTAATTTGGAAAATTGCCAACTGGGTAATGTTTAAATAAAAACTCCTAATAACCAAATATATATTTATAATATAAACAGAGTCATTGATCTTTGACTAATCTGATATAATACAGGGAATGTTTTTTATTTTATTAGTCAGTATTAAATTTATTGCATCTCATATCAAAATAAAGATGGAAAAGCATGTATTTAAAGGGGCTAGGAAGGAAGCGCGAAGGCTTGAATGCGCGTTTTACGGGGTACAGTGAAAATGTTGTGTGTATGGCTTTCCGCCGTTCGAAATTTGGAATGCGCAATCCGCTTGGTTAGAATCAGGATAGTTTTGATTTTAAGCGCATGCAGTGCTCATCGTACGGGGAAGAACGACGAAGAACGAATGTGTATGTGCAACAAGTCTGTGCACGTTTCATATTTTTACCAGATCTGTGTCGGTTTCAGTATTTTTATATTGGATTTTTCCAAAAAATGAATGCTCTAAGAGTAATGTCGAAAGATTTCATAACTGAATTTCTAGAACTTTACAGAAGTTATCCCTGTTTAACAGTGATCGCAACAAAAATTTCAGATCTTCGTAGCTCCTTCCAGTTGCCAAAAATCATAATGTAGCAGTGAGTCTTTCCACAATTCCTCTAATAGATAATTTGAGAATATGTAGCCCGTTTTTGTAACCAAGTCTTCACCCATTTTGACCGAGGTTTTCGTTTAATAATACACTTTTCCTTAATAACTACACACGCCACTGCCATTAACATAAGATCTTTTTTCGACGTCATGTCACGCTTGTCAAAAGTGTCTGTGTGTGGGAAATTTGAAAGTACACATTTACTTTACAGCCAAAATGCAGATACTTAACTGCGCATTCTTCCTTCCCAGTGAGTGGGCCCCTTAACAAGCAGAAATGGTTTTCTAGCAAATTCTAAATGCCAAAGATTATCTATTCGTGTATAATCATAATAAATTAGTGGTTACTTTTTCTCAATAACTATTCCATCTCTAACCTTATGTACTTATGTGACATGTTATCATAAACAATTAGAAAATTAAAATAGATAAATATTTTTCACATAAACAACACATCATAACAATGAACTTTCAAACATGAAAAATATTACTTAAGTTTTACAGCAGCAAAAAAAACATTACAGTTCTTCCTGAAATAAAATAATTATGAAATATTACTGACCTCTATTATCTACTTGCTGCCTTGGTCTAGCTGCATCCTCTCTCCAATCATTTTTATCGACTTGGTGCCTTTCTGAAAAAGGCGTCCTCTTATGTCCCACTCTATCACTTCTATCTGAGGACTTATCAGTACCGTTGATATGAGCAAATGTGTTATGATTCATATCTTGTGATGTATTTAATTCTCTAGCTTGAGCAAGTGGTCTAGGCACATAACGTTCCTAAATAAAAAATAGTAGACACTAGTGTTTAATAAAGAAGAGTATATTTACCTGATCTGGTTTTTTTTGACGTCTAGTTACATCATTATTGAGAGACAGATCTCCCAATTGTGATGTAGCTCTATCAATGTCTTCAAGTCTTTCTCTCGGTGAACTACCTTCGCTACGGAATTTAGAATTATCTATAGGCGGATTTTCAACTTGTTTTTGTCTTGAATTGATAAAAATATTGGTATCTGACTCGGATTCTTCTATTGTATTTGATTTTTTTAACGGGCCGCTTCCTGGTCTGTATATTGGTTGGGGAGGTTTTCCACGTCGCATATTATTATGCTGTACTAATATGAAATCTCGAAAAGAAAAAATATAAAAATAATTTCCATAATTTCATATTAAGAGGATCAAAATTGGGTGAGTTTTGGGTAACTGAAGAAATAAAGTTAAGTTAAAGCAAGAAAAATGTAACAAATATACTTTAGTCTCAAATGGTAATTAATTGTTTGAAAGGTTTAACTTTTTGTTGAATCATAAAAGTGATATCCAAACACATATTGAAAAAAATATATAATATTTTAACTGATTTTCTTATCTTCTAAAGGTTTGAGATATAACCTATAAGCAAACTACACCCAGAAAATTTAACATTATGCTCAAATGTTATTTGTACGTTATTTTCATATTCCTAAACTAAAGCTAGAACTGATTGGTTTGTTTCAAAGAAAAGTGCCCTCTTTAAGCACTCACAATGTTGGGTAATACTCTTTGTTTACAACGTGTGCTATACATTTTTGACTTAATTTTTTATCACTTTAATCCTTACAAATCGGACTTAAAAGACTGTAGTTCATCTTTTAAAAGTTGTAAGTATAACAATGGCTTTACAACTATCTTCCATAGGAAACGTTTTTGAACTCTATAAACACGTACCTTCCCATGACTATTTGATGGTTCAAAATTAGCCATGACACTATTTCGGATTTTCAATAAAGCTTATTTGTTTTTAATAATAAAAAACCATTTATATAATTATTTTATCAACTTCCTGTCATCAAAACTTACCAAAATATTTGCTTGCTTCAACAAAATATGATATTTTTTAACCTTGAAAACTTGAATTTCATCTTCGTACGTTGGTATTTTAATGGAGAATTATTACCGCGGGAATTTTAAAAAAATTATTTTCGAAGGGAAATGTTTCGAAAGTGTATAAAGATATTTCACAAAAATCAATGAATCTTTCGAAGTTAAAGGTTATACAGCATTTCTTTCATTAAAATAGACATTGCTGTTACTACAGAAACGTTAAAAAATTAAGCTGCGTTTTCATGAAAATTATTGTTCATTACTTTTAAGTGGATGATAGTTATACGCTCAAGGCAGCTTTATATTGAGGCCATCGATATCTACCACTGGTAGTGTTGCCAGACGTACGATACTTATCGTATTTGTACGATAAATAAGCTTAGGGTACCATATACAATCAATAATGGATAAAGTACGATAATTTCTGAATGTCATCAATGAAAATATATATGTAATGAACTACCGAATAGCCGACGGCGACTGCTAAACCTAAACCAGCTTTAGCTGAAAAAGAATTGGTTGAGTGTTATTTTTATTTTTTTTAATGTTTATTTAATCAAATTACTCTAACTGTCTCTAACATAACCCTTTAAAATTTTAAACTAACCAGTCTCCGAGGACGTCACACTAGGAAGGCCAGTTGTATGAGTTGTACGATAAAATCATGAAATATATAGGTACGATCATTTGTTTTTGGTCATCTGGCAACACTGGCCACTGGAGAATATCTTCTTGTGGGTAGTTTATCCCCTGTATATTACCCCATCAAGGAGAAAGAAGATGCGCCAAAATTTTTAAAAATTTTTAGTTCATGATCATTTTATTCTTATTTTAGATGATAAAATTAACTTCTTAATACAAAAAATAGAACTGGATTCAGTAGGGGGTGGGTAAAAACGAAAAACTGTTGATTTATTTTGTAAGATCATGGAAACTACAGAAGTAAATGTCATAAAAAAGTCAGTTTTATAATACTCAAATATTTTAGTATTTAGGATAAAGTTAATCCTTCTTTTAAACAAAATTATGAGGAAGTAAGTTTGTATTAAAAGTAGGTTAGTAGCTTCTGCGACAACTATATATATTTTTAGTCTCTCCAGTACCAGAAATCCTTTTCCCAAAATCGCAGTAGATCTTCAAAGGCCCTTTGGGAGTCAAGCAAAAGATCTTCGTAGCAGCAGTGCAAAACTCAATAAAAGCGTTAACACTATTCAAATGGACATGCCGCAAGTAAAAATATCTCCATTAAATACTCATTTTTGTCTCAATAGTAACTTTTTTTCAGAAGCCTACTCGAGAGACTAGATCATTACCAAATGAAAATACTTCAAGTGCTATCTATGTAGCTGATGACGATGATGAAACTGAAGGGAAAATATTGAGATCAAAATCCAAAAAGCTAAAAGATTCCACCAATCTGGAAGGCAGAATAGCTCTTGTATCTCAAATGTAAGAATTTAACTAAAAGTGGTTTCTTTAAAACAGTTTTATTTTATTATAGTGAAGGTCCAAGGGAAGCTCTATGCTGTAAATATAATGAAGAATTTGATTACATTGCAGTTGGATATGCTGATGGCGTAATAAGAGTATATCAAACACAAACTGGAAAGCACGTTTTCACTTTAGCAGATAATGAAGTTAAGAATGTGAGAGCTCCGTGCACTTGTATCAAACATAGACCAGTATCAAAAGTTTATCCGATCACAAATTGTTATACAGGAACATGTAAGTTTACTATTTGTATTTATCTATCTCTTCTCTTAATACTTTTTTTGTTTTAGATGCAAATGGTTGCGTAAAATGCTGGAGCTACCATTTCAGTCAATGTCTGTATACAATCAAAGAAAAACGTCAAACTTTCGGCATAACTTACCACCCGAGATTTCCAAAATTTGTCACATACGGAGATGATCTTAGAGTTCATTTTTACGATGAAGAAACCAGAAGCCAAGAAAGAGTTTTAGTTCCCAGGTGGGTACTTTGGTAATTTCACTTAATTAAAAAAGTTCTAAATATGTACATTTTAAGTTTTGTAGTGAATTTCCCGACCAACATGACGGCCATATGTCTAGAATTTTCGCTGCTTGTTTCCATCCGAAAAATAATTATGAACTAATCACTGGCGGTTGGGATAACGTTGTCCAATTTTGGGATTTGAGACAACCTTACGCTGTAAGACATATTTCCAACGTACACATATGCGGAGAAGGTTTAGACATCAATTTTAGAGGTACAGAGGTAACAACAAAATATATTTTCATTTTTTTAATATAATTAACAAATTTTTCAATTTTAGATCTTGACGAGTAGTTTCCAGGCAGTAGATCCTTTACAGCTTTGGGATTACGGAACTGGAAAAAGAATAGCTGTTTTAGAACCCGACATATTCACCACTAAAGTAATCAATAAATTCTCTTCTTTTTCTGTTTTATTTCTTACCTTGTTTCTAGTTGTATTGTGGAAGATATTTAACGAAAGACTTCATTGCAACTGGAGGTGCTGACCCTCATTTATTAAGAATAGTCGATCTTCAAACTACCGCAGTAAGTAAAACAGTTCACTATTTTTAGGTATATGTACAAAAAAAACATTTAACTTTATTCTAAATAATCAAAATCTTCAGGTAATCCAAACTGCTTATTGAGTACACTGTCTTCTAACATGAACTTTTTCTTACACCAAGATTTAATAGCAAAAATATTATCAGTCCATCTGTTAGTAGCTTCTTTAAGTTTTTGAGTTTTCTTTAAAAGATCAGCAAACTTTTCGGGATCATTCTCTTGGTAATTTTTCAATTCTTCTTGTAATCCACGCAGTTCGATTTCTTTATCGCTAATTTCTTCCAACACTTTTTTACATTTTTCGTCATCGTCTTCGTTACCTTTGGAAGATTCCAAGGTATCGTCTATTATTTTTAACTTGTTGGTAACTTCATCTAGTTTTTTTATAATATTTTCGAGTTTTACTTTGCGGTTTGTTGCGGCTTTACTTGGAAAAGCCCAAAAATAAACCGAAGTGCCTATTTTATCGGTGTCCACTAAGCCATCTTCTACTAGTTGTTGGACTACATCTTTAACGGAATTGGCTACGATACCTTTTGCTTTTGGTGCTAGTTTTTCCAGTTCTTTTAGTTGAAAACATTCTCCCCTCTCGTAAAATAATTGTAGCATACGGGTTCTTTTTTCCTCGGCACTGACTCCTTTCTTGGACATGTTTTTCTTTAAAAATGTTAACTGTCAAATATTCAAAAGTATCAACATAACCTCAATAGGTCACAACATGAAGTTAGCAATTTAATTACGAGAATAAAAGCAGTGCCGTGGTCAAACGTATATCTGTGGTTTAGCCCTAATTTATTATGTGCGTGATGGACACTTGGGAAAAGTAGAATTCGATAGATGGCGCTCTGAAATGTCAACGTCATCTTAGCAACGAGTAAAGCAAATCAGCTGCCGTATAAGCTCTTTGATATTTAAGTGGTTTAATTTTGCTGTTTTAGTTATTTTCAGTTTGTGTTTTGTTAAACTTTTGCTTTTTCTTTGATTGTGCTTTAGTATTTTGTGTTGTTAAACTAAATTTGACTCTTAATATTTTTATTTTTGGAGTAATAGGTATGGTTCATATTTGTGAAAAGTACAACAAGCGTTCCATTAACTGTTTAGTTTTAGGTCTGATTTCGTGTTTTTATTTTATTTTTGATACAATTATATCTACAAAAGTTGCAGGGAAGGTAGGTTTGTATTGAGTAATAGTTTAAATCTTTAATACCGACTTATTTTCTCTTTTATCTGCAATGAAAACAAAAAATAGGATAACATAACCTCTTCCGTAATATCTCTTGATTATATAAGAACATTACCTCAGAATTGATGACAGTTGAGTTAAATAGAAAAAACATAGTTTTAAACTGGTCACTGACACAAAATTGAACAAATAAAGTACGAATTTACGGTAATTACGTTGACTTGCATATAACTAATTATTTTATTCGTTGCGACAGTTACAATTTTTTCCGCCAGAGGTCTCATTGAATTCTACTCCGCCCAATATAGGGGTTGATAAAAATTTACTTTCATTATAGACGTACACTGATTTGCATGAGGGACTTAAAGGGAATTCATATAGTCATAAAAATGTCCATTTACCATGAACGTACGATAAAAAGTTGAAACGGGTTGATTTATTTGCTTGAATTTCTTTATCATGGGCGTATCAGTTATGTTGGCAGTCCTCCCTATCTTTAAATTTTTTTAGACTACAGCGTGTGTGAATTTTTTGCCGGGAGCTGTGTACGGCATTGACATTGGTCCATCTAAGAAAAAACCTAATGAACGAGAAAGAAAAGATGAAGATACGATGAGGGTAAAGAGTGATATATCGACCGTACCGAAAATAGCTTTTGTAACAACAAAGAAATTATATCAAGTTGATTTTTATTAAAAACACATATTTAAAGCCAATTTCGTTGAATATTAACGGGAAAGAAACAAGGTTGGACTAGCTAATTGAAATAAAAATACAAAGTATATTAAATAGTCGCTCCTATATTTTCATTTTTTTTTTGTTGTTTTCACAGAACATTTTTTTTTCAGCGATACATGATATTTTACATCTATTGTACAAAAAAAAAATCTATCACACAAATACACACAAAAGCTATAAGAACAGCATGTTAACGTAACATATCGCGTTCTACGAAAAATTTTTACAGATACAAAAATTGAAAAAAAAAGTCCATCAACGAGTATATCTCAACATAGCCAGACAGCCGCAAAAAAATTCAACCGACATCCAAAATAACAGTAGCTCATTTGAACTATTTTAGTTCATTTGAACTATTTTTACTATTTTACATGGCGTTCAGTAGCGGTAATTTTAACTAATATTTCATTCAAAATGTGTAATTTTTTTTACAGCCAATATAATAATTATATACAAACAAAATGATCTAAACATTAAATAAAAACAATGCTAGCTTCTCAAAATAGCAAAATTTTGTACACATAAAAATCTTTTTTGCTGTAATTCCCCCTTTTTTTATTTATTTAAACAGAGTGGAAAAACGATGACAGCAAGCTGATGAACAAAGCAACATTTTATCAGGTGAACACTAGAGCAAGCCTAAGGCTGTGCACATCAGCTACTAGTATAACATCTAGAACATCTAACACACTTGAAGAATATCCCAGAAATGGGATCATTCTCAAGTTCACTTCAGTTATTGAGCCATTCAGACTGCAATTTCTCGAAAGAAGACTAGAAATCTTAGCAGTCGTTATTTCTTCAAATATTCCATTTTGAGACGATTTATTTTGTGTCCACATTTTACAGTGATGCAACAACAAGTATTTAGTGATGTAACTATTGATTTCAGTGTTGTCTGAACCATCTAGGAAGTTACTGCATTCCCTAAAGACGTAACTACAAGTTTGACAAGCATGATTGTACAGTACGACTCGGCGCCAACGTTGCCAAATTCAGTAGTAACATAACAATATTAGGTCTGTTCTCACAAGCATCACAGACAGTCTTTGACAATCCGGATTCGGCGCAAAGACCCTAAATCGTTCTCCCGAGAACACTTTAGCGTCTTTGCGCCGAATCCGGATTGTCAAAGACTGTCTGTGATGCTTGTGAGAACAGACCTATAGAAGTAAATATCAGAAAATAAGAAATAGAAAACTAAAAAAAAAACAAGAAAACCCAGGCCCAAACCCGGTTGATCAAAGTGTAACTATGTATAAAAATATCAGAAAATAAGAAATAAAAAACTAAAAAAAACCAGTTCCTAACCGGGTTTCGAACCTACGACCTCTGAGTTGTAAGCTCAGTACCCTACCAACTGTGCCAATCTGCTCACATTCAGTCACATTGAATAGAAGGTTAAAGGCTGCTTGGACGCATGCGCACCTCAACTACTAAATTTGACGTGGTGGGAGACACGGGGTCGGGAAAATAAGCTCTCGTTTGTACAGTGTGATGGTGAAGTGATTTTAAGACCCGACTACACTCCCAGTCTTACCTGTGAAGCTAAAACTGCACAATTGTAAAAAAAGACGTATCGCGTGAACAGTAGCCTCATGTACAAGTGCAAATTTCAGTTTGGAGTGCTACGTGGCTGATATGAGGCACAGCTAGAACGAACAAGTAAAACCCGAAACTGCGCAGTCGCATCTTCGACAAGTCGACACAGACCTCGCTTCCGTCTTGTCACACGCACGAACTTATGCAAACTGGTTTGTACAGGTGAGTAAGTTGGAAAAAATACTGAGCGTGTACTTGCATACAATCGGCATATATATATAGGGAAGTTGTGAATGGAAAAGGAGAAAACAACATTATCTAATTGGAGATATAGACTAGGGAGAATTTCTCCAAGAAGGATCTAGTGGAAAGACTGTTGAGCTTAATAGGGACTACTAGTCGCTTTAGATAAATGGTACAACCAGGAGCATGGTGTAATAGAGAACAAGGTGTGTTACCGCGCACGACCAATCAAAAAAACTTCCAAAACGCCGCCATATTGAAAAATCAGCCAATCAGAAAATAATGCGCGAAATCAGACGCTTGACTGAATTTGAAGCGAAAACAAGAGACAAAATCTTCATTTAACAATAAAGACACTCACTTAATGTTCAGAGTTCACAATTTATTACAAGTAAGATTTGGTTGTGTAGGTTATAGTTATGACAGTCATTCAAAACATTAAACATATGATTGGCAATATGGCGGCGTTTTGGAAGGTGCGCAGAGCATGACGAAAATTCGTCTTCCGTGGGAGCACACCTTCTTCTCTATTACACCATGACCAGAAGGACAAAAAGGATGAGCTGCCGAGGTACCATGACTGATGGTACCGAACCAATCAATCAAGCCTTTACGATTGATAGTACAAATTTATCATCATGCATGCTTGTCAAACTTATAGTTACGTCTGTGGAGGGTTTAAAATTTAAAACTTTTCCATAGGAATCACGGATTTGTGACAAAACTTAATTTCATGATGTGTAGTGGTAGAAAAACTTCAGAGACGATTTTTACCCCGGTTTCGTGGTCCACAGTAATTTGGCAGTTATTAAGACGACAACAAAAAATCGATGTCCTCTTATTATATTTTTTATAAAGACGAAAATGACGAAGCGGTTTTTCTTTTTGTAAAGACCAATAAAAAATTTACAAATTCAACAAGATCGAAAAATACGTCAGCTTATTTACAAGAAGCAACACAGATATATTATATAGTTTTTTTTTCTTATTATTTACTTTGCACTATTTTTTAGTTTGAAATTTTCAATCATCAAGCTTTTGTGAAGAATATACAATAATTATTGTGCTCGAATTGTGATAAAAAAAAATTCCTTTTTAATACCCGTTTTATCCAAATTGTCGAATATTAACTTCTAATTTCGAAATACCCGACTTCGATTGGTTTAAAATTCAAATCAGGTCGGTTTACTTGTCATGTGTCAAATGTCAAACGTCGAAGAAGAGTTGTAAACATTATTGACATGTTATTACCATTCCAGTGGTAAAGAATGGAACAGGTTTTAGTACAATGTCAACAAGAGGAAAGGAATTCCGGTGAGAACATGAAAAAACAGGTAAAACGTTGAGAAACATTTATGTAGCGGTCAGCGAGTAATGAGTAAATGGGTCTGGGAATAATTGGAGCATCAAGGAACGGATTGGAGATAGAAGCACGTGAACCGGCTTTAAGAATTAGATAAGCAAGTGGAACAATTTCAAGTGCAACTGGAGATCGAGGAGCGGGTCTGGGAGTAATTGGAGCATGAACGAACGGATTAGAAATTCAGAAGCACGTGGACAAGTTGTAAGAATTGGATAAGCAAATGGAACAATTCCAGGTGCAACTGGAGAAAGAAGAGATCACGTAGAACGGTTTTAAGAATTAGGTAAGCATGTAAAACAATT
>CAJUYG010000066.1:436260-499640 GCA_910591675.1 Galerucella calmariensis | reverse complement strand
GGAAAGTATCACTTTCCGCACCTGTTAGGAAAATAACTATTTATTGTCTTTCAAATTTTATGGAGCCCGCTTTCCACCAAGGAAGAATTTCAGAACACACACCTAGGTTTTTTGCGTTAATTAACGCTTAGTTAAAATTTGTTTCAAATTCCCTGGTTAAAAATTTAGGCGGCAGCTTAAAAAGACAAGAAGAATTTTTATGAAATTATCCTTTTCAAAGTGTCAAAATTCAAAGTATTTTCTTCTAGACTTTTCACTTCACACTCTATATTTATAATTCATACTACACCATGGGTCTATTAAATAGCATTGCGCAGACTTCTGACGTCCGCGACAATCGATGACTTCTGAATTCTGAAGCTGCTTTTATTTACATCTCAAATAAGCTTAAATTATGTCAAAAATTTCGTAATAATGGGTAGAACACAAATATCTGATGAACAATTTTTTGGTTAAAAATTGATAGTCAATAACTAGAGTTATTAACCAATGACCGGATAACAAAATTATTAACGGGTCAATACTGAGCTAAGGCAGTTTTAGCGAGGATACCGTTGAAGTGATTCAGTAACCGAACACTAACCGCGTTGTTTTAGCGTCCAACGGTATCATAGGGGAAGGTGTTGTGACGTAATATGCTGACGTCATTGTTTGATACCGTTGATCTGAAACATTTCAACAAGTCAAGAGGTAGGTTACTGGCGGTTACTGAAAATTTTGTTTACAAACATGAAACATGTGTCAATTGTCACATCGTCGCAGTAGTTTATAAGTATTATTCTATGGTCGTAGTCTAATATTTGTGAAACAAAAATTAGCTTGTTATTTATTTGAAAGAAGTCGGCTATCTGCTATTTCATTTAGTGTGCTTTGGTAATTAATGTACCACAAAAACATAAGTAGCGACTTTTCAGGGGATAGAGATTTTCTACCTACTCTAAAAGGTTTTTGAAGAATTTTTTCTCTGTCCATCCTTAATAAATTTTCAAGAAGTTTTTGAAATGTAGATTTTTTTAATTTAAATAATTCGTAAAACGCAGTGTTGTTGTAATTATCAAGCCAAACAAATTCATTCATAAACATTCTTATGTGTTTCTCTTTTATTATTGCTGACGTTAAGTAAACATCGATATTATTTTCAATTAAAAGAGCATTGTTTATTAAAAACAAGTTTTCCTCAACAATTATTAGCTCCCAAATTACTGGAAGTAACTGAAGATTTAATTCCATTTTTTTAATTTTTCCAACAAGAAACAAGAACGAACAAAACAAAAACAAACTCTAGATAACCAAATATAAAATATGTCAAATTAAGTGTTAACCGTTTTACCACCGTTTGTGTTTTAGCGATCTTTTCCAGTTACTGGTTGTGGGGATAACAATTACATACCGTAACGATACCGATACCCAAGGCAAAGAATACACCAGCTAACTGGTGTATTCTTTGCCCAAGGATGTTAAATGAGAATTCTAGCATCCTTGACCGATACCGGCTACTGAAGCTCGCTAAGACTGCCCTATACAACAAATCCTACCCAGTGTTATATTTATCTATGATCCTACCTATACTATAACCACAGAGTACACCATCTAACAAGAGACGAAAACTTAGTGGGTTTCTTTGCCTGATACACTGAGAACAGTAACGAGAGAATTGATTCGAAGTAAAACCATAACTACACTAAGAAAAATAGTAGTGTTAAATGAACATCCTTCCCAACTAGGCCTAATTTTTTTTAACTACTAATGCCCGTTTCTGATTATCAATGATTTAGTACAAGTTTTAGTAAATTTTTCAGGATCCTAAACTTAGGACCCTTAGGACACTAAAATATTGACAAGAAAAAAATGTGTTTGCAGCACACCATGTTTTAGTCACTTATTTAGGTTGTGATTATGCGCACTGAGCAGTATGATTTTGTTGGTAACCTGTCACTTTGAATTTTTAATTTAAATAGGTATCAGGCAACAATGGACACAGAATTTTTATTGTTAGCAGCAGCAACTCTTATTAATATAGTAGTAGTTATAGGAATTATATAAGAAATCGAGAAGCCCTCATGTGCCTATTTAGAAGTCCCCATGTGCCTATTTTTATATTGAGAACTTTTAACTATGTAAAGGCAAGGTCTTTCTTTATATAGTTCAATAAGTCGAAGTACTTGATCATGAGACCACAACATGTTTGACATAAATATAGCTCAAAAAGTTTCGTCAATTTCAAAATTGACTGAAAAATAGATGATAAATGTGTATGTATCTATCATTTATTTAAGTCCCAAAAAAATTGACTAAAACTTGTACTAAATCATTGATAATTACAAACGCACATAACATGAGAACACCTTATTATTCATCTCATGTGTCTAATGAGAAGTAGCTCATTTTAAACTTATGTAACCTTAAAATAATACACGGTGAACTAAGGGAATGAACGGAAGTGACAATAATTTGACGTTGACAGATAAAATAATTAATTCACGCATGTGCACACAAATTTTTGCGATCACGAAAACTACTCTTTTCTTCAATCTGCTTGTCTCGACCTGAAAAACACTACTTTCCGGTTTTGTAACGTAAATTACTATTGCCGGTCCCTGACGTCCATTTTGTTTTCATTTTTCCAATCGCTCTTTTATAATACGATCTACCTTGATCGATCGTTACTATGTTAACAATGTTTCAATATATCGAGTGATGACAGTTTGTTGATTTTTAATTTGTCGTTTAGGTATATCAAACTTATTATTTTATCTGGTTTTAGTTTTGTTAATCACTTTGTTATAAAAAGTAAAATAAAGAATTGAATGTATATCGAATAAGTGTCCGTCTTAAAAAAAATATTGTACGTCACGCACCCGGAAATAAGTGTTTTTCAGGTCTCATCAAGCTATAATCTGCTTGTCTCGACCTGAAAAACACTACTTTCTGGTCTTGTAACGTAAATTACTATTCTTCCGCCTCTTGTTAGATGGTGTACTCTGTAACTAACTTTGGCAAGTTTATCTGAAGCCGTGAAAGGGATGCAGTCGAAAACATTCGATATTGCCACGTTTAACTATGAAAAAGCTAAGGTGCTATGTATGTAGTGATAAGAATTAGAAAAGGGACTTTTTATTATTAGCAATATGATTAAACGTTAATTCTTTAATGTGCTTGTTTCCTTGGATTTTTTCTATTAACACTATTTTTTCAATTTATGAATATTAAAAGATGTGCACTTTTGCATATTTGTTATGGGCTTCTTCAAGCTCTGGCAGCGTTGTATGAAAACCATAATTACCACTTACCACACCTTCCGAATTACATAATTGATGTTTTTTATGGAAGGGCCTGAACAGCTGACTTCTTATTGGCAAGCGCGTACGTGTGTTATTCCCTCTCACTTCGTCAATTGACTGATATTGATTTATCCAGTGGCGTTGGTATTGTCAGTGACCTTTGTATTTTCAGTTTTACTTGGTAAAATAGGTACCGTACGCCATTTGTACGTTTAAGACAGATATGCGCTATGTTTCCTCGCCTCTTACCGTTGCCCCGTAGCTTCTGATAAACTTACCAAACTATACGTTGGCGCGCATGCGTGAGCGGTTGAATAATTTAAGAGCGCCAAATTTGAATATCTTATACGAGATCTAACACGGCCAAACTGAAATCATCCCGCTCTCGGAATGCACAAGTCTCAAAACTTGCAAAAGAAACTGGGAGCGAGGAAAGGATTAATATATTTTATATTCAATTTGTTTGGGTTTTTAGACACATAATAAAACTTTCCTTGCTTTTGTGTGAGTATTATTCATGGGATGATGGAAATAATAACTTCATCAGATGCTGATACGAATTGACTTATATATTGAATATTTATTTGAAGATTTTAATTGAGTGTGTCCTTCTTTTTGGAGGTTAGATCACATTACCTAATAAAGCGATCTGAAATAGTATGCTATAGAACGCACCTATTAGGCCAGTCGGCATGGGTCATTTTAGACCAAAAGTACAAGTAATTAGCAATACGGCTAATTTTTTTATAAGTACCTTGAAGTATGTAGATTAATATAAAAAAAGGTTTACCAGTCTATCAATTTCCCAAAATATAAAAAAAATAAAAACCTTTTTTTGAAATTCACGCTGGAGGAAGGTGGAGAAGAATAAGGAAGTTGTTACCCCTATCGTCTGGCCTATCTAGGAAATAAGGAAACGGTGTTTTAGGAGGAAAAACTTTGAAAAACTTGTATCACTTACTGTGAACTGACATCCCAATTAAATTGAGATATCTGGAAAATCTAAAAATCTTAAAACAAATAAAAAACTATAATAAACTTTGAAAGAGCAAGAAAAAACTCTTTCTTACCATTATTAGTGAATTCTAATGAAAAATAAAACTCTGCGGACCTTTCAGATACTTTATTTAATAACAACACATGTATATTAACATATATATTTGCTGTGAACAAATAATTGAATATAATGGGAATTCGAATATATCATCATTCATAGGTATATTTACACATTACACAACAAGTTGTTTTGGTTGAGATTAAACAGCACAGCAAAAACATCTTTTCCGGGGACAAATAAACATTAATGGTAACCAACTATATAAAAAACATATAACCTGTAGAAACAATAACAAAACAGGATATTTTATAATAAATACGCATGCTTTTCATCTCTCCATCTTTATCAGTACTCAGGATTTTTGGTATGGAACAGTAAAAACATCATTTTATACAAAAATGGTAAAATTATCAAATCTTGTACAATTTAATTTACAAAAACGATAAACTATTACGTTTTCAACTGATTCTTTCTAATTATCACAAAACTATTGAAAATTACTCTAAAAAATTATGTAATAAAAAGTAAGTAAAAAGAATCCACCACAAACGTCATTATTATCAAAAAATTATCCCAAAGAAACCTTCATTCCATTTTATTTCATGAAGCTTTACAAGATATTTGTGTAAAGAAATTACCCTGTTTATATAAGTGACTAAATATATCAATAATTTCAATTAATCGACTATTTCAAAAAAAAATTTTGATATTTATTTGTGACTATTTTGTAATTATACTGCATTTACACTTTCACAAGCTTCGGGCCATAACGATTTGGAATGTATTTCGGTAAAAGCAGTTCCAAAACAATCAAAATTCCATTTTCACCTTTTTTGTACTTGAATGACGTTTTCAGACACTAAATAAACATTTAAAAAAACGCACCGACATTCGGTGCATTAGGTTTAGGAAAAAACGAGCTTATAAATAACACTATCATTTTTCTTCTACCTATTATAAAGACTAGGTATACATAATCACAGAGTCTAAAAAATTATACTAAATACTCAAAGGATGTACACGATTTTCTTATTTCTCAATCTGTTCGAGTGACGATCTTTTAGTAAAATAGATCTCTAAAGAAGATAAAATTCTAATTTTAACTTTTATACAAGTACAATAATAAATAACATAATAACGACAGAACCAAATACAAAGCGATGAGTTGGTCTAAAACAAAGAGCATAGATGGAAAAAACGTCAAAATCGGTAAGAAAATTTTTAATAAACATTTCTTACAAGCAGCATCTTTATTTTAAGTATCCTACATTTGAAAAATAGAAAAAAAAAATGATTGATACTACGAGGTAAAGTCATACAGTTCACTCAAAAACATTCTGTTTTGGCAAAATATAAAAGAAAATAACAAGTATGATACTAGACAAGTTGACTTGTTCAGGGAGAAACCAGACTAACTATTTTTAATAATACCAAATATGGTTGAAGTATATAATACTTACTACACCTGGTATTAGTTTTTATTTTCATAGAAATCATTCATAAACCGGAAATCTAGTCCAACTCTTTCATTTGATCAAATATGTGAGTGGTTATAGAAACATTTTTGAAAAAAAAAAACGTTCTTTCCCATTTTGACGGATCTCCATCTATGAAAACAGATTTTAACTAAAATTATGATCAACTTTATACATATAGGTACAAACAGAAATATATATGTATGTACAATTGGTTTATAATATGATACAGTTGATTTTTCTTAATGGCGACACATGCGCCTAGCAGATATCTACAATTTTTTTGTCGCGCTTTTTATTATTTACAAAAATCACAATATAAATTTACGTACCTGTGAGGATATTAATGACATTATTAGACATCAAATCGTGATGAATTTTGACAAAAATCCATTACTGTTGATATAGTTTTTATTCTTTTTCCCACTGTACGTTCCAAAAGGAAAATCTTCAGTTTTTGCAATAAACACATTCCAGTTGTGAGAATATTTGATGACACAATAACAAAAGGATTTAACACTGTCAATATTAATTATGTTTTTGCGACAGTACCAAGGAATGACATATTGACGGCGACAAAACATTGTTCTGTGTATCAACGGGGATTTTTTGTATCTTGCTACGCCTTTTGAATTAAATCAAATTTATCGAGTGCTGAAGACTAAAAATGCCCACTTTTTTCCAGTTGTACATTGCTGAGAACCAAACATTGTTTTGTGTTTTGCTGTCAACTAAAATTATTTGTTTTTTGCTACGTCGGTTGTAAATTGCTGAAAACCAAAGACTTTACGCCACTTTGCGCTACTTGCTTCAACTGGCAGCTTTGGTGAGATATTTATCGACTACAGTGCACAATGGAGGTTGAAAAAAGCTAGTTTCGACTAGATCATTGTTAACCTTAATATAACATAAATAAATGAAAAATTTGGCAAACTTCGCGACCAACAACGATCGACAATTCAAACTTTTAAATATGGATTTTTATCAAAATGTAGAAATCGTCAAAATACATAGGATCCATTTAGTCATTTCAGAATTTGACGTATAGATGGAGCTTTCTCAAACGACCGAAAATGCAGTTTTTCTGTAGATTTATCAATTTAAACAACTACGAGGGGTATACAATAAGTTATCGAAATTGGAATTTTGTGTATACCGTTCGTTTAGACAATCCAAAAAAAACTATCTTACTCACACACTTTTTTTAAGAGAGTTTAGTCACAGAAGATTTCTTTTTTTTAAATCGGAGTCGGAAGCACGGTGAAATCTTGCAAAGCGCTTTTCACCGTTTCATATAATGGTCTATTTTCATCACTGCAATAGCCGTCGGGGGTACATAACGTTTGCAATTTACTCAAATAGGAATCGAAGTTTTCCTGGCCAATTTTTTCGGGTGCTGTACCGCACGTACTACCCGGAGCACCGGCAGGTAAACGGACGTGCTCCAAAAGTGTAATTACGTTGTTGCGCAGACTCTCGTAGTATTCGTTCAAGTTGGTGGAACGTTGTGTCAACGCTTGAGTTTCCTGGTCAAGAAGAAGAGAATGGAGGAGGTTAGTGCGGTCCGAATGCTTTTTTACGACAGTTTTGCTGTGGCAAGGATACGAAACTATTCGTTAGGTTCCCTTTTGCAGTGTCAGTCAATATAAAAAAATTTATACTAAATTTAGCACTGTATCATAAAATAACCTGTATATTTAGATAATATAGGTAGGTTTGTTAGAGTTTCAGTAATGTCACAAAAATAATTGCACATAATGCGCATGCGATTAAACTAGTTTTTGATGTTTTAGATGCGCATTCATATACTCACTTCATATAATATTATAACTGTACATGCTTTAATTCGCCATCTATAGTTAGGTATAACTAATACTGTCACTAGTTTTATAGCTGTTAAATGACAGCGCGGTGTATCAATTTGAAGTAAAAAGCTGTTGGAACAGATTTTTTGTATGGAACAGATTTTTCTGTATGGAACAGATTCAGTACTAAATTCAGCATAAGATATTGACTTTGTATCGGTTATATTTCAACAAAAAGCCATCTTGGAAGTATATTTATTTTTTCGGGTATAGAACACAAGAATTGACGTACATTTGCAAAAAGTTGTTAAATTGTGTACAAATTTGCATGCGTTTGCACCAATTTTTTGTCCTAACAGTTTGCTTTTTTGTTCAACCATTTTTTACTAGTATTGTTCGTCTTGGAAGACCCATTATCATTTGAAGCACTTCGATGCCATTTTTTCATATACTTTTTTTGCAAAAGTGCTACCTTACGTCAAAATGTTAGACTACATCTAATATCAAACTATCTAAATATCTTCTGTAAGTTCCTTGTGGCATTACTTATTATTTTTTCTCTTATTTTTTGGGAATCAAACCACAATAATGTTTTTTATTTTTTATTTCGACGTTTCGGTAGCGTTCCAGCTACCGTTGTCAAGATTAACTAGTAATAAAATAATTGTTGGTCCCTATCCGACACAACGAAAAAAAGGTGACACTATCTAAACTCCCAGTGGTAGTTTCAACCAATTTTTTATCAATTTGGTTTGCCAGGGAAGGCCCATCACCAATGTACGCGCATGGTTTGAAGCACTTCCATCTTTTCTTTTGATTTTTTTTGTAACGTCAAACTATTGGAGTACATGTCAAACTTAATATGGCTTTTTGAAGAAATATAATTGACTAAAAATTTAAAGCTATACACTTGAGAAAATGAAAAGGTTGTTAAATTATATTTTATTATTTTCGTGACAGCAGCTTTGAATTTTTATTTATGCCAGTAAATAATGAAGCAAATTTAATGTGTTTAATATGTCGGTTTATAATAAAATTAATATTTCCAAAAATATGTACCGATTTTCGATTATTGTTTCGACTATCACAAGAAAATATACAATTTTATTCGATAATCTATTACTACTTTTCCAACGAATCAGTCCGTTTTTTTGCACTGACGGCACAATTCGTCAACTGCCTATTATTATCAAAATAATAAACTATATGAGCCCCATATATATTTAAAAAAATGTCAATAAGATGAGAAATTTTGTGAATATTTTGCATATGTTCATATCTTTCTAAGAATTTAATATATTAATATCCGAAGTAACTGCTTTCCTAGATGTCTATAATAACTTTTACAGTATTTAGTTATACATTGTACACTGAATATTAACGAAGCTTGGAAGTACATCAGTCATATTTTCTGCTTCCAGCTTTGTTTGAAGTCAGTTACATTGTGAAATCGATATGGAACATTGAAAATTATTACGTTATTACGAGTTCGAGAAATTAAATATTACCTATTAATACATATTTATACAATGAACTTGTTCCCCCAACCTGAATGAACTAATCCTTTGAATTTGCTTTATACTACCAGTGGAGGTCTATTGTATTCAGGCTACCTGAACCAAAAACTGGATGAACGTACACGTATTTCTAATGTAATAACACTTGAATTCTCTTCACTTAATTGAAGCATCCAACTACTTTTCAAAGGCTTATTTTAGATTCAAATGATATGTGCTATCAATGCAAAAAAAAAACAAAGTAACTATAATCATTTGAAACATAATTTCTCTTCATCCACGATCCTCAATTATCTCCTATAAAATGCCCTCTTCTTTCTTCTCACCAATTTTCTGAATAAAATGAGTCCTATGGTTTAGAAATTTCCTGTCATATACATTTATGACTATTTATCATAGCTCTGCACTACTAATCATTCTACCAAATTCGTGTTTTCTAGTTTTCATCTTTAAACCTTCCAGTTACTGTAATTATTTTTTTCTCATATACACACATACTGTTATTTTTAAGTTCCTATCTTCACATTAGATAAATCACCGCATGTCTGTTAGTGTACTGCTCGATTTACTTGTCAAAAACATAGAAATAGATATGTCGCATACCACAAGCGCGTGCGCCAGTGGAAGTGATGAAATGGTTGACTCACATTTATCAAAAGAACGCAAAGTAATAACCGGAACGTCATTCAATCATTCGACTGGGTTGTGCTCAACAGACAAGGCATTTGAACTGAATTTTTGTACTATTACCCATATTATCTACTTACTTAGTCTTCTACATAGACCACTAGTTTGACTGAAGGAATTTTCTATATTTGTTATGGTTGTATTATTTCCTCTTCAAAGTGCTTCCGTGTGAGTCCTTGTAAGTAATCGCAGAAGCAGTGTATGTGAGTAATGCCCAATTTCACCAACCATTTCCTAAAGTTAGGTAATCAGATTTTGGAATTGCTAAGTGTAATTTTCGTTTTACCACGCGCTAAGAATTACTTGAGAGTGACAATATTGGTTATTTTCTATCATGTTTAGGTGTTTCTTAGCGCATGGTGAAATGTAAATTCTATTTTATCATTCCAAAATCTATTTTAGGTATTACCTAACTTTAGGAAATTGGGCATAGGTGTTTCATCATCATTTAATGCACATAGGTTTACCAATTTTGTCCATTTTGCGCAGATGTTTCTTCATGATGCCGAGACCAGTCACCAGGTAGGTGACTGTTTTCAAATGTCTTTCACCAAGTTCCCAATTTCCCCTCTTATGCAATATTTTGTTATCACATAAAATGGTTCTGGACCTAAGAAATCTCCTTGAGAACCATCTTTATCTAGCTGTTCCACCATTTCACAACCTGCAATTTCCTCATCTGCGGGCACCCAATTTAAAGACACTTTGTTGTCTCTTGCCAGCCTGATGAGGGATTCTTTACAGTTTTTTATTAGTCTAGAACTAGTTGTTGGATTACTGATAGCTTTAAGCAGAGCCTGGCTGTCGGCAAATATTTTAATTTGTTGTCCAGTATATCATCTGATGTTTTCATCAATAGAGGCTAGAGCAGCAATAGTCTTCGCTTGAAACACTATATATCGACCAATACTGAAGAAAAGTCTCTTTTCAGGACCTTTTGGATCAGTGAACCAGATGATTTCTCCAGAATTACCTGATGGGTGTATCACCTATTCCCTAGATGGGGCTCAGTGAAACTGGAACGTCAAGAAGTTGATTTTGACGCATGTGCATAGCGTAAAGTATATAAAAATAGCAAAATTGTTCATATCATTTGATTGGAAATACAAATTTTATCATAACACGAAAATATGAAGGTGTAAACTTACTTTTTCACCATGTCCCAAATGGTTCTCCATTGCATTTATATCCGATTTTAATTTTATCATCTGGGACTCAACCCTTGCATTTTCTCTTTGCAATTCAGAGATCTCTGCCTCCAAGGTCATAAGATCTTCTCCTCCATTAGATCCCTGTTCTATACCTGTAAGAAAACGTCTAGAAATAAATTTTAGTCCTGAGGAAGCCATTCTAAGGAAACAGATATGGGTTATTTGATTTCATAACATTGTGTACTCGCAGCATCGACGTGGACATATGAAAATAAAATTGTCGTTCAATTGCTAAATATATTCCAATAAATCTGAGATATCAAATTCATCAATTAAGTTATATATTTGTAGGAAGTTACTTTCCACGTTTATGCCACGTATATGCGGAATACAAACGAACATATCCTCACCTGTATATCCTTTAGAATAAAACGGCATGTCTTCTGGATATTTGGATTTTTTTACGGTTTGTCCCGCTACCGGACAACCGCTAAGAGATCGATGCGTTAAAAAAGATCCGTTAATATGTCCCGTTCCGTCACATCCGGGAGTTGGACAATTGACACCTTCGAATTTCATTGCGGTTGCAGCTGCTACGGCCGCTTTGTGCTGTTCGACGGAACCACCGCTTTCTAATACTCTCATCTTATTTCTGTTAGCTATGGGACAACCAGATGCACTACAAAATATATATGAATGAAACTAATAATGTTTTCCTTCACATACTGATATTTACTAGGATGTATGAGACAATTTATATATATTTTTTGGAAATGTGTTTTCTTTTGTAAAAGCGAATAAAAAGGTTCTCAATTCAAAGTGTGTATATATATTTTTTGTGAATTTGGGCACAGCTTCTTTGTTTATGGAACAATTTAATTTCACATCAGATCGAGGATAGCTTAAAGATGATTGACAAAGGAGCTGTATTAGTTCGTCAATCAAAGTTAATAGGTATATACCTAACTATGCCACTTCTCATTGTATCAATATTAATAATTAATTGCTTAATTGAAGTCATATACATCCTAATATTATTTTTCAAAATATAATTGAATATAATTTATGCTACGCTTAAATGATATTTCTTGAATGTATGAATGCATATTTAGGTTTTTTTACCTTCTATGCGACAGAAACTTTCCAGTCGCATGGCCAGATCCATCACAACCCGGTATCGGGCATCTGTGTATGCATGAAAAAGGTACAGATCTAAACTTTCACATGTCACTGATTTTTTTTTGTAAAAAGCGCATTACTAAGTACATAAAATCGAGCATAAAATAGACAAATTATGGATATTAATTTTATAATTTACCTTAATGGTTCTGAATCTTGACCATCCCTTGGTTTACTTTTTGGTTTATTGGCTCTAGGACATCCAGAAAGGCTTCGGTGAGAACTATAATTGCCTGTTACATGTCCTGATCCATCGCAACCAGGAGTAGGACATTTCAATTCTTGCGAATGTGGTTGTATTTGAGAACGATCTACTCTTGGACATCCTGAGAGACTACAAAAAGAAGAAAGTTTATTTCGAGTATTCATGAGCAACAATTAATTTAAGTACTGTAAAGCAATATGTAAGGACCTGACTCAGTTTTTAGTTACCGTTACCAAGTTGTTAGTATAAAGCACACAGACAGTGGCATGTTAGTGTACTTAGTGATTTAGTACTTAGTCACCTTAATATTTATGAAAACAGTAAATTATGCACATTCAGATCAATGTTTGTATATGAATGTAATTACAATACTGCATCAAGAGTTTGACAAGTGAGCTAACAGGATACTGTCGCCTAAATGAAAAAAAGAGACCTCAATTTACATACTTGTGGAGTGCATAGCAATTCATAATCCTAGAGCACAGCACCTAGGATACTGCTGGATAGAATGGGAACATTTACCTAAGCTGAAGTCTAAAACTCGTCCCAAGACTTTCCTCAGGAACTGAGAAGACAATAGATTTTTTAGGCCTAAATGCCTAAATTTTGTGTATTAAAAAATAATAAACTTATTAAACATGATTTTGAATTGGACAATTGCACTAACAAACTGTTATTAAAGAGTTAGTATAAAAATTTTGATTATTTTCTTGCCTTCTATGGGTAGCGTAGTTGCCAGTAATGTGTCCTATGCCATCACAAGTGAGATTCGGGCACTGAATCAGCTCCTTACCATCCCGAACATGAGGAGGAGACGACTGGTATCCATTAACATTAAGTTGTACAGAATCAGTGCTATCAAAACCGTTTAAAAATAAATGTGAGCCACTATTTCTAGCAAAGAGTGCAATGAAAACCTTTAGTTATAAATAATTTCCCTAATTTTTATTCCTGATAGGATGGTTGAATATTACACCATAAATTTAGGTTCCTGTTCCTAGAACGTCATATTGTGCTATTTGGACTTTAAACCTGTTCAATTCATATTATAAATTTAGTAAGTTTTTAAATAAAAAAACTTTCTATTACATTATCGTTATAGGGCTTCTAACCCGAAAAAGGGCTTCTAACCTTGAATTTGTTATTTGACACTATGTATTTGTTTGGATAACATCCTCTATTTCCCTGGTAATTTCGTACTTAACCTCAATCTATTTTCAGTGTAAGACAAAGACAGAAAAAACTTTCATATCGCCAGATCGGTTTATAAATGGTTATGTTTGAATTAAGAAAAATAAATAATGGGAATTGAAACTTGTTGTTTATAGAATATATTTACATTCGTTTAATATCGAGAATACTTATATACTTTAATAGAGATATAAAAGTACTTAGGTATGTGTGTAGCTACAAAACCGTTTGGGATATTAGATTTAATGAGGTAGGTACCTAATTAGTTTATATTAGTAAACGTGTAATAATAATATTAAAAGCCATACCCGTTTTGATAATTTTCATCCATTCTAACTAGAAAATTCTTATTATTTTCTATAAAATCGCTGCGTGATTCATCATTATTGTATGTATGTCATTTATATTTGTAAGTCATTTTAATTTTAAATTTCAGCTTCTTGATAACAAATCAAACAAAACTCGAACAAAAATGTGATAAGCACGAGCACACCTGATTACGGGAACTGCATTATAGCGATATTCTGTATAAACATTACCTACACAGTTCAAAGTAAGTATATCAAACGTCATCGTCTCAGGTATTATCGCAACCGCAACCAGAACTAAACTATCTTGCTCTATCCAAGTATAACTCGATACCGGGGGACGCACAAAAGTTACAAATAGAAAAACAACTAAGCCCTACTTCGAGAATATTTTTCAAAACATGTTTATTCAATAATTTTTCATTACAAGTGTATAAGTACTAAGTTTCAGAGGATATCAATTTTTCTATAATTGTTGAAGTGAAAACTTCTTTAGCTGCTACGATAGTTTTTTAAAATAATTAAATTATTCCTCAAAATTTCTATATCATTGGTGCCCGTAAAAATTTTCAAGGACGTTAATTTATTAGTGAAAATTTTTATTCAAAAATATGAAACTGCTGCAGCTGAAAATGCCTGGAGTTGTACGTTTTTCTAACGCTTTTTATCAATAAACGCAATATTAAGGTAGGAGACGCCACAAATTTCCATAATAAAGGTATTAAAAAGCCAAATTTTTTCATTGTGTCAGATAGGGACCTAAAACTATTTAATTACCAATTAATCTTGACAACGGTAGCTGAAATGCTACCGAAACGTCGAAATAAAAAATCTAAAAACATTATTGTGGTTTGATTCCCAAAAAATAAGAGAAAAAAGAATAAGTAATGCCACAAGGAACGTACAGAAGATAAATACCTACTTAGTTCAGATATTATAATAGGGATGATGATTGCGGGACATAGTTATATAGATTAGGTAACGTTTAAGCTACTCAGTTTTTCAATTTTCATGGCGTTTGCCATATTTTTATGGCGTTTAAGGTTTAAAATCCCTCACAATAATGTTAACATTATTAAGTAACAAGCGTTAGTAACCTCACTGTTATATTTATGAGATTTTATCATAATATATTACAAAGGATATCATTTGTGAACTATGAACGATGCTAAGGACTAATGAAGATTTTAACCAGTTTTGAGCTGCAGCCCTGCTTCTACATATTTACGGAAATGAGTCGAGTTAGATGGTTTTTGGTAGGGGCTGGTAGGGGACAAAATTAATTGTTGTTGACGTCACCGCCTAAACCGTCACTATTTACCATGGGTGAACAATTAAATATTTACAAGTTTATTTATTTGTGTATTCACTTCTATCACCTATTATTAAACAGGCTTGTTTATTTATTTATTCATTTATTTGATTTTTTACACATTGTGGACAAGTCTTACCATGGAATATCTCAAATTAAATGACAATCAAAATAAACCACAGATGCGATTTTAGATATTATTTACGTATCTTCAAAATTGTATTTATAATCTAATGAAAATAGTACCTGTCTTTATTTGGCGATTTATCATGCTGCGACAACGAGTGCTGAGGAGGAGGCATAGAATAACAAGTGCTTGGTGAGTATCCTCCAGGTGGTACTGGATAACCAGTTGTGACGGGTCCTGGATATCCTCCAGCACAGGAATAACCACTCGGTGGGTAAGGTGAGTAAGGATTCGACGCGTAGTCACTAGCGACCGTCGTCATTCCATAACCGGGATGGGGACTCATTGGGCCATAACCTAAATGAGGATAATTGTTTATCACATAAACACTTTAATATTTGACATTTAAAATGTACTTTGAATATAGCAAAAAAGTTTCTTGGTAATTCAAGGTCACACTTTTCTGCCTAATCAACACCTTTTAAAATACATTATGCATGGAATTTTTATTGACTAATAATGTTATCAGAAGTACAGTACCTGATGGGTCTCTGTAGGCGTCCATGTAATGACTTCCACCGCTGTCGGGAGTAGATTCCCGACTGTACCCAGCTCCCGGTACCAGGACCGGACCACCTCCGGGTGTAGAGGGAAAACTGCCTACGGGTCGGACTCCGCTATAAAAGTTACAACAAAGTTTCGAATATTCGAAATACTTTTTTCATTAAACATTTACCTATGAGATAATCTACTAATGCTGAGGTCCAGCGTTTGACCTTGCGGGCTTGGAACTTGAGGACTGGCGGAAAGGTGAGGACTTGCTGCAGCTTGAGGGCTTCCTCCAACCCTTTGACCAGCTCCTCCGTAATGAGGTGAACTATAAGCTACCTGAAAATAAAGAGAAATGGTGTGGTGTGATAACTTTTTAACGAACTTGTAAAAAGGAGGTCCTCAATTGTATATATTTTAGATATTTTCGGGCATAACTTCTTTTTTCACAATCTGCTATTAATGATTGTTTTTTATTAAGGTGCGGTATACGTCCAATGTGGTCATATTTTAATTTCATGGATTTTGGATGCTGGTACCTATACGAAGATATACCAAAAAAACATGCAAAATCAAATAATAAATATATTGATTCGACAAATAATTATCTTTCACATAGCCATTGTGTGAGTAGAACAGCAATAAAGCTATGGAACAGGGGTTTCCAAATTATTTTACCTAAGGGCCAGATAGTAAATATCTGAAGACTAGCGGGGCAACAAACTGCTTAAAATTCCGCCCTTTCCACAACAAAGAAGCTGGGGGTTCTTCTTTGCATTTTTTTTCTAATGTACCTAGGTGCAAAATATTGCGTTTTAGTAATTCAAATTCAAACTTAAATTTGTTGCGTTTTTTTTATCTTCATATTTTTTATTGTTACAAATTTGTTCACTGTTAAAAGTTTATTAATGTGTTAAAATGCAAGGGAATATAAAACCAGCATTGAGAAGAAAATTTGATGAGACATGATGAGACGCAACACAAACATTCTTAGTGAGAGGTAGGGGAGTTGTTTTTATTCGCAATTTTTATCCAGTTGGGTTCAAGCTGTGTTGTTCCAATAATAAGATTTCACTTCCAGTTTTCATCAGTTATGCTTGATACGTATTTGGATTTAACATATCTCATTTTTGAAAATGTTTGTCCACAAATATAGCAAACATTGTTTATTTCAAGATTTTTCTTGGTTCAAGTATCAAAATAAAATTTTAGGTACTTAAACAAAATTGGAAAATATTTTTTTCACATTAACTGCAGACAGGTCCAAAACCTATGAATAGTGCTATCTGTTGCTCCTATATGGAAGATAACCATTTGCCGAGCCTTTGAAGTGATTGAGGTATTTTTAGGTTTATGACAATTTAAAACAATGTAGGTATCTAACTTATCAGTGACGTACTCGTATCGATCTAAGGTGGTCCCTTTTTAATTTCATAGGTATTTGGCCTTGGAATTCGAAGAACAACAAGTAGACTATCAAAATAAAATAGGAAATGTATAGTCATTAAGATATTGTCAGGATTATGACAATTACAAAGCAGGATAGGTGCCTAACTATGATCAGTGACGTACTAGGCCTACCCACGTATCCAAATTGTAAAATGGATTACTTGAAGAAAAAAAACCGTAAACTAGGAAGCAAAAATTAATTTTTTATACCTACAACAATTTGTCCCTTATTTGTTGTTTCGTTTAATGTAATTAGGAAATTATTGCTTATTATTGATTGTTTGATCATTTTGAAGTAAACCATCAAAATTATATACCTTGCTACTACCAGTAAAATAGCATAAACAACGAGTTTATATTTAATATTGCCGAGAGCGGACAAAATTATGCGACGTGACAGGAAGGCTGAAATTCACTTGGCACCGACTTGAAAGTTATAAAACAATGATCAACTACTTGATAATCCATATGTGCAGCGCCATCTTCAAAGTTATTGCCGAAAACTGTCCGTGTTAGGTTTCTTTATTACGTTATAAGTTAAGGTACATTACTCAAGTATTTATTTTTTAATTTTATTTTCATGCATTATAAATTTTTTTTATTTTACCAATTTTTTTTGTAAAATTTAATCAAAATCTCTGCAAATACCATCAATTTAATATTTTCAGTATATTTTAACTATTTTGAACGATTTAATTTCAACTTATATCTCCAACTTAACATACAAGTGTGAAATAATAATGTTTACAAATCAGAAGTGGGATCAACACCACAGAACAATCAAATATCTAATTAATGTCATTATATGGTTCACTGAAATGTTGAATATCCTCATGAAAACAGTTTATCTCTGTTTACGTAGTTAAACTTACCTGCGGACTAGTAGTGGTGACACTGGACGTCGACAAATCGATAACGGTGCCCCCTGGGGACGTGTGTGGACCCTTCATTTGAGCAGCATGAGCCGTTGTCACACATTTCACAGATAAGTTAATTGCTGAAAAGCCAACTGGAAGGGGAGCACCGCTCGTGGCATCGTACTGATACATTGGTCTGGAAAATTGAAATTAATTAAGAAAATTGGATGATTTTTTAAAAATGCATTAATTTGTGGGGTTTAAATTGACCAAACAGAGTTATTTCAACTATACAGAGTGTCCATTGAATAATATATAGAAAATTCTCTCACCTTGGGTATAACGGTCCACTTTGTTCAGGTTCTTCAGTTTTCATCATACTTTGAGCATTGGCAACAGCTAATTGATGCTGTTGAGCGGCAGCAGCTTCTTGTTGATACCTTTGTTCTTGTTGTTCTTCTATATATTCATACATACCCTGTGGTGGTACCCTTGGTGGACCCAAAGATTGTTGTAGTGAGACGCATTGACTAGAATCGTACCTTTCAAAATTGGTAGTACCAGGATCGTAGGGTCTGTGACCTGCCGAGTTTATTAATCCAGATTCGTATGGCCTATTGGCTAGTTCATTGGAATACGTTACTATGGGTCTAGCGATAGAGCTACTTCCAACAGGCTCGTTAATTTCAGTGTAAGCTCGTTCTCGATGATACATTTCTTCTGACATTGGTGACTGATGATATGGAGACCTATGTGGCAACTGGTGCTCCATATTATACCTAAGAATTATTTGAAAATTGAATAAAAATTAACTTAAAAAGTGATGATTTGAAGTTCAAAGGTGTGAAGAAGATAATATGTACCTACTTTAATTTGCAGAAAACAAGAGATCAACCACATCTAAAGGCCCAAGTTTCCAAGACTACTTTTCCCATTACGTTTCCGAAGGTTATTTAGAGGTGATACAGACACAAAGTGAAAGTGGAACAAAAGCGGAACAAAAGTGTATCTCAAAATTTCACAGACACCTGAAGAAGATACAGGCCTTTGCTGCAGACACTACTACTGAGTTTACTTAGCAAACGTGTAAGTACAAGGAACTGGAAATGGGAAAAAAGCTACCAATATCCATCATTTCATACACTGGTTGCTGTGAATTATGATGTGACCCATGTGAAAGGCACATAAAAAGGCAAAAGTTTCTGAGACTACTTTTTCCATTACGTTTATTGTTTTTAAATAATTCTCTGATGGATTATTGAGGTAGCATCCTGGTAAGCCTGCGGTAATACCAGGTGATCCTGATGGGCATATGAAAAGACCAAAGTCGAGCTTTGGCAGATACAATTGACAAATCATTTGTCCTATAGAGGCAGCAAAATTTTCTAAAGGTTAATTGAAGATAAAACAATTTATGGGAAACAAAGAGTAGTAAAAATATTTGAATATTCTCAAATGTCATAGGCAGCCAAAGAAGATTCACTTGCTGAGTTTATTTAACAAATATGATACTACAATGAACTGGAAGTAGGAGTAGGAGAAAAGGTACATATTGGTACTTAATTATCATTTCATACCCTGCTTGCTGTGGATTATGATGTGGACCCATGTGAGGGGCACTGTGATGAATCTGATGCGGATTTCTATTATTCATAGTATCCATACTAGACATAGATGAAGAATTTGAATCTTGATTAATATATGGTTCATAGCCTGATCTAATGGCCGAAGGAGAAGATCTGTGAACAAAAATTATTTATTAGATAAGTATATTTTTGAAATATTGAGGAGTATGTTTATCTTACCTACAAGAGCTTGGAATTTCAGTTTTCGGTACAAGCAGTTCCGGTTGTCCGCTTACACTACAACAACTACTAGTAGTGACCTCTGTTTTGGGTATTTTCATAGGATCTGGCTTAACTAGGTTAGTTTTTGAATAGTATTGATCGTATGGTGTTTTAATTTCTTCAGCTGTAGTTGTCGAAGGGGGGGGATTTCCGTAGTTTATTAAGAAGTTTGGCTTAACGTCTTCCGAAATTGGAGTCCTTTTTCCCTCGTAGTTTGGAGGAAACTCAGATTGACAACCACCTTAAATAGTGGATTTTTTAAGTAAAATTGTACAAAAAATATAAAAATAGTGAAATTACTTTATAATTTAGTGTTTCCAGTGGGATATGATAGCAGATGCAGGAAAAATGAAATCAATAGTAATAAAATGTACTTGATATGCTTAGAAATGAATTAGTGCATTTAAAATGGCGAGAAAAAATTGGATGTGAGAACTAGGACGAAAGCATGGATGACAAAAAAAAGCAAAAGTACTAATCAATAACTTCGTTAATAGATATACAATACAAGCCACTCAAGTACTGGTAGTATGATAGACAGAAAATTGAAGCGTCAACAAAGTCGACCATGATCGTCTATGTTTATAATTTGTAATAATGCGAGCAGTTATATATTGAAGGATGAAACTTTATCCATGTAGGTCTCGCCGCTATTATATGTGAAGAAATATAAAATCTGAAGAAGGTATTATTATTGTTTTTTGTTAATAAAAATAATCGCTCAAGTGGTTTGTTCTGTATAAGTGTATCAGGACTTGGATTCCATTTTAATTTTGAACAAAATTATTTTGAAGGAAATATGCCATGTTAATATTTCTTACCGCCGAAATGTGGTGAAGCAACGGGACTTTTAATTTTCTGCATATTCGTTTGGTATTTTTGTTCTCTAGAAGCTTGTTTATTAGCCGCAGCTGTTGGACAACCTGATAGACTTCTATGAGTGTTTCTATTTGAACTAACGTGCCCTCTACCGTTGCATCCGGGTGTTGGACATTTTAGTATGGTCTCGTGCATAGCCAGGACTGCAGTACAACAGAATCATTTCGAAAATGTAGACATGCTTTAATATATCTTCACAAAATATAGAATTCAAGCGTATCTACAATAATTGACCAAAGTTCTTTTTGTGTACATACAAATTTTGGTCAATCTCAACTAATTGAGTATAATAACAGTGTGGAAAGACACACAACTATTAGGGGTAGAGAGATAAAATGAAATGAAAGAAAATAAATAAATTCTCAATTGTCTGTTTTATAGTTTTAGTAGTTTCCACACAGAGAAATATTATACTCAACTCTAAATGATTCTGAATCGTGCATGGGGGAAAGGGAAAGGATAACAAATATAAAAAGATTCCGATTTTTTTCATTCGGAATATTTTTGAAATGTGGATGATAATAACGGGAGGACGCAACTATAAAAAAAAAATAAAAATGCTCTCTACCCCGCAAAAGCAACAAAAACAAATGAATAATAACAGTTAGCTTTCTAGGTAGGTGAAAAGGGATGATTTTGTGCCTAATTATTCAAAATCTACAAATTATTTTGTATATTTACACCCTTTATACAGTTAAGTGAGAATTTTATACTAAGAATTGTAATTATGCAAATAAGTGAACCATCCCCCAAGGGATTGTATATTTTTATACCAGACGGAATAGAACATACGTATAAGTAAAGGAATAACATTTAAGGATTTGAGTTCACTTTTAACTGTACGTAAACAATACTAATTTAACTGTACGTAAACACAATACAAATTTAACTGTACGTGAACACAATACAAAATACACATTTTAAAGGCTCTTAATTGTTTAATCTCCTCTACACCGATTGACAATAAAAACTGGTAGCAATTCTATGTTGGTGTCGATAATTTTACTTACTTTCTGGCGTAACTTTGTCTTTCCTCGGACATCCAGAAAGACTAAATTTAAAAGTTAATTGTTAATAGGAGCAATAACAAGAATAATCCAGAATTATAACAAAGCAAAACAAAAATTTATATACAGGTTGGTTCCACAGTCATTCAGTTTTAAGACGGGAAGTTTCTATAAAGATGTGTTGACTTTTTTTTTATAATAAACGAGCTGTGATTGTGAATGGAATTTATTTCGACCATAATTTTTCCTTAGTAAAGCTCCTAGTTTCCGAAACTTATAAAAAAGAACATGTTTATTTTCAGCGGCCTTTGGAATTTTGACAATTATTGTGTTAAACATGGAAACGCAAAAACAAACAAGAAATTGTTATTATTCTCATTTTGATACATCACCAGTTCATCTGCTTTCCGTTAGTATTCAGTAAATAACTATGCCACCGTTTACTAATACTAAAATGACTATTATACATTTTTTACATAGATTAGCATTAGAGGCGAGATGTTTTGGAATGTTTACTAAATTGCGTCTTTATTTTTCCAGATCGTTGAATAAAGCGTAGATCTTCACGCCCAGGGTCTCCACTGTCATTTGGACATAATCCTCTGGATTTTAGTGTTAGGAGATGGTAAATGCATGATGGTGCTCCACCACATTTTGCATTAATTGTATGGGACTCCAGATCGTTGGATAGGACGAGGAACTTCGCACCCATGGTCCCCAAGGTCACATGGATCCAGAAGAGTGTGTCCAGCCAGATCTTAAATTTACAAGATCTTCAAAATTGCATCATACGTTGTGTTGTTATTTGCAATACTCATGGCTTTTTTCAACGTCTTCAATTCATTAGACGTCAAGTGGATGCATGTCGATTGAATATGGTTATTTTTGCAAGTGATCACACTCGATATTTGCGCATTACATTTTGTTCTTTTCTAGAATCTCATTATTATTATTTTTTAAGCGATTAAACGTATGTTTCAATATTGCTTTTAGTTCTTTTAACAATGTTGGTTTGAAAACAAGAAATTTGCTTTTATAATCCAAATAATGAGGTGAATAAAAAGCCAAAATGTTCATAAACCGTGGTGCTACATATTGACATCAATTGATACCCCTGTTTTAGTTGCTATTTCCTTCAGGGTGTTAAAAATGTCGTGAAAAAACACCTTTATATTTATGCATCCCTTACAGTTTCAAATTCAATTCTGCATTAAAATTTCAACCAGATCATTGATACAAAATAATCTGCAAATTCCATCATACTTTAAACAATCAATAGTAACTCCAATACATAAATCTGGACAAAAAAACAAAATTGAAAATTATCGTCCAATTAGCCTAATAAATAACTTTGCCAAAATATTGGAAAAATGCCTGAAAAACAGATTAACCAACATTTTAAGTACTAATAACTTATTAACTGAAAATCAATTTGGTTTTATGGAAGGAAAGAGTACAACAGATGCAATATACAGTCTTACGTCAGAAATGACACATAATCTCAACAATAACAGAAAAGCAATAGTAGTTTTCATAGACCTTGCGAAGGCATTCGATACAGTACCCCATGAAAAACTTATGGATGTATTAAACTACTATGGAGTGAGATGTACTTTATTGGAACTTTTCGGAGATTACCTTTCAGATAGAGACAAATTTCTAAGAATTAATAATAGTGTCAGTTTTCCACGAAAAATCAAGATTGGGGTGCTACAAGTTACAATACTGGGGCCAATTCTCTTTCTAACATATATAAATTCCCTACTTAACATTAACATCGAAGGAAAAATACTATCTTATGCAGATAATACAGCTGTTATATTCTCTGGTGAAAACTGGGAAGAAGTCGAAACACGGGTAAAAAACGGTATGAAGGAGGTAAAAAACTGGCTTCAAACTTCCAAGTTGTCACTGAATATAACTAAGACAAATTACATAGCTTTCTCATTAACACATGCCAACAGACCTATTTATAATAAAATATTAATAGAGGAAAACACACATTTTGAAATAACTTCAGTATCTAAGACTAAATATTTAGGGGTGATAATTGATCAAAATCTCAAATGGACCTACCACGTGGACTATCTGACTGGTAAAATTCGAAAATTAATCAGAAATTTTTACATTTTACGAGAGTTTTTGAGCACTAAATTAATAGTAACGGTCTATAAAACATTGGTAGAGTCATGGTATAATAGTATGGGGAGGAACATACAAAAAAACATAAAACCAATACAGGTAATACAAAATTATATCCTAAAGGTGATTTTCAACAAAAACAGATTGTATCACAAAAGCTTATTATACAATGAGAGTATATGTGATGTGAGTTGTCTTTGTATCCTTTTGTCCTGTTATTATTTTCATAAATCAGATAAATTAAAAAAAATTGTGGATCATCAATATTATACCAGATCAAACAGCAACAAACGGTTGAAAATTCCACGAAGCAATACAACTATTAACTTGAAATTTATTGACTACCTAGCACCTAAATTTTATAATTTATTACCCGTTGATATCAGAAATATAAGCAAATTGAATTCATCTAAGAAACAATGTAGAACATATGTTGTCAGAAGCTTGGAAACATTTAAAAACATTCTTATTTAATACCTCGAAACAAACTGCGATGAAAAGTAATTCAACTTTTCCATTTTTAAATATTGTCAAAAAATTATACGTTAGATTTTAGTTATTTTAGTTCAATAGTGCCATTATTTTAACCGTATAAAATATAAGAAAATTTTTTTAATAGGCACATACAGAAGCTCCTCCTTCTAGGTGCCTTTCAAATGGAAAGCTTATGCATTACATGCTCATTTCAGATATCTCAGTTGAATAGGTTTATTATTTGACTGTGTAAAATATATAAAAAAAAGTTATTAGGCACATACAGAAGTTTATACTTCTAGGTGCCTCTAAAAAGTATTACAGGAAATGTATATGTGTTGCATGCCCATATTTTATTTATTTATTCGTTTATTCTCAACATATTATTGGATATGTAATACAGATGTTTTATAATTTTGTACATTTTTTTGTAATTTTTGTAATTTATTTTGATGATGAATAAACATTCTATCTATCAAAAAAATATATTAATTTTCGGGTACCACTGATTTTGAATTCGAGGGCATCTAAGGCTTGATATGTTGGTAGGTAATACTTCACCACCACGCTGAAAATTAACTAGGTATATATTCCTGTTTTTTATGTACTCGAATCTGATAAGTACCTACACGTACCTATGTAACTTAATTTTGTGATATTTGTAGTATTTTTTAATTGAGAATTAGGTATATATTAACTTTATTTTATTTTGATTTTGTTGGAAATGATGGGACTTTAGAATATTCTAAGAATTTATTACTAATCAAAGTCTGTCTATACTACCTACTAGTAAACAATGAAAAAACAATATGGCTAATATTCGTCTTGACCATTTCAGTGATTTCTTCAATTTTTTAGTGTTTTTCATGTTCTATAATAAAAACTCCTAGTTTTTTAAAATTTTGTTATGGATAAACTTAGATTTTTAGTGAATATTTTTTTAATTTATATATGTATTGTTATAATTCTGGATTACCACACACTGTTCTTAGCTAAACTAGAGAACTTTTTTAATTTTATGGAAAAAAAAACTTACCTTCTGTGATGTGAATACAATCCCGTGACGTGTCCTTGACCCGTACAACCCGGGGTGGGGCATTTGCTTCCCTCTGAAACAAGCGAGAAAATCGTTAAAAAGTTTGAACGTTACCGAAAACTTTTGCAAAATCGTTTAGTTCACGACTAAAAAGAGATAAACAAAGAAAGAGAATCGTCGATGTATAGAAATAGAATGAGACGTATAGACGTTTTGCCGGGATAAAAGTTTACGAGGAGATTTCGAAAAATTTGTCGGATTGGATATATTGGATGAAAGTTATTTAAATTTTATTTTATCGATAGGTACTTTAAATGTCTTGGATTTTTTTTATGGTGATTGAATGGAGACAGACAGTTAAAGGGTGGATAATCGAGGAATATTTATTGAAATCATTCCAAGTGTTGAAAAAAAAAATACTGACTATACGAACGTTAACGAAAGTGCTCTAAAAATAACTTACAAGAAATTTGATGGTACTTACATTTCTATATTATATTGATTTTAACATAAATTACTGGTAGCTAGTACCAATTGTAACAAAGTATTCCAATGTTTGGTTGACAATGGTTTCCATGACAACTAATTAACTATTAATTTTATGTATTTACATTCAAAGTTTTTATCGGTGTACTGATAGAGTTGGACGGAGTGTGAAGGAAAATAAATAAAAATCAATCGCGGAAGCGACGAATACGGGTCCGCATCCCTTGCCGACTTTGACTGGCATATACCCAAGTCGACAAGAGGACGAGCACTAGTTCGTCGCTGCAATTGGTTTTGGACAAATTTTAACTCGGCTTTCAGATTCTAGTATTATTGGTAGTAGCATGAGCATCAAAGTTTACTATCTCTAAAACGATCTAGATAGGAGAAAGGTTACCTTCATTTAAAATGTGATATACAGATGATAGTTGATTACTGTTGAAGTCTTCTTCGAGTAAATCCCACAAGATAAAAAGTTGAATAACAGAAAAAATTTGAGTGAGTGAGGTATTGTCTGAAATACTGAATGATTACTAACTTGTCTACTAGTTGTTTTTTTCTTTCTAAGTTGATAAGTTTTAAGTTTAATGCAAGTTGTCTTCTTTTGTATTTTCAAGAATTTTATATCAGTTTTTCTATTGTTTCCACTTTAATCAATTAACTGTTATTCAAAATTCAGAATTTTGTTTTAAATAATGCCTAGACGTAAATTTGATGCGGGTGAAGCTAGTATGGTAGGGTATTATTCAGGCGGATCGACTTCATAACGAAATTGTGGACATTTTCCAAGTCAGTGAATGTGTTATTTCTCAGGTTTTTCGTAGATATCAAGTAACTGTAAACGTGAGAGAAAGGCTAAGAAGTAGACGACCAAGGGCTACAACCCCCGAACAAGATCTTTATCTGACTGTGTATCTCTGAGTTCTTGTCGGATCATACAACAGCGTCCTATTAACGCACTAATTCATATGCATGCACATGTTAATTGGAATGCTAAATGAAGGCCAGCATTTTTCAGAAATGAGTCGGGTTATGAACAGTTTTCTGATAGTCGGCGTGTTTGTGTTGTGGATTCTTCCTCTACTGCACAGAGAGAAGCAGAGCAGGAAGTATCCATTCAGAGGTGTTACAGTAATCAACAATGTTATACGTTAGTTTAATGCTTATATTGGACCAACTTTCCACTTTTTAGACGATAACACTCGACCGCATCGTGCAAGAGTAGTCGAAGACGCTTTGGACTTGGTATCCCGCATTTGACACTGCTCCCTCGATCGCTTTACCCCAGAGGAGTTCATTTATTCGATTTGGTTGTATACTTTGGCAAGTTTATCTGAAGCCGTGAAAGTAATGCAGTCGAAAACATTCGACATTGCCACGTTTAACTAAGAAAAAGCTAAAGTGCTAAGTATGTAGTGATAGTAATTAGAAAAGGGACTTTTTATTATTAACAATATTAACAATATGATTAAACGTTAATTCTTTAATGTGCTTGTTTCCTTGAATTTCTCCTATTTCCTATTAACAATATTTTTTCAATTTATGAATATTAAAAGATAAGCACTTTTCCAAATTTGTTATGGGCTTCTTCAAGCTCTGACAGCGTTGTACGAAAACCATAATTACCACACCCTTCGAATTACATAATTGGTGATTTTTATCGAAAAGAGACTTCTTATTGGCAAGCGCGTGCGTGTGTTCCTCCCTCTCACTTCGTCAATTGACTAATTGATTTATGCAGTGGCGTTTGTATTGTCAGTGACATTTGTATTTTCAATGTTACTTGGTAAAATATGTACCGTACGCCATTTGTACGTTTATGACAGATATGCGCCATGTTACCTCGCCTCTTACCGATGCCCCGTAGCTTCAGATAAACTTGCCAAACTATACTCAACAGTCCAGTCACTTGAACTGATTGTTTGTTCCATGCTATGTACCTTCATTTAAGTAGCTTCGTGTCTTTTATACAGGCCACTAGTTTGACTGGAGGTATTTTCAGTAACTGAGAAGGTTGTATTATTTCCTCTCCAAAGTGCTTCCGTCTGAGTCCTTGTAAGCTCTCACAAAAGCAGAGTATGTCAGTAGGTGTTTCATCATGAAGCTCACTAACTTTTGTGTGGATGTTTCCTCAGGGTGCAGGGTCCAGTCACATGTGGGTCACTGTTTTCAAATGTCTCTTACCCAGATTCAAAATCCTGGTTGAGAGTTCCTTGTCTACTTTGTTCAGTGAACTCTTTGTATGGCGGTGTTCTTGTGTCAATCTCATTTGAGCTGATGTTCCCCATCGAGCCAGTTCCCGATCTCCCCTTTTTATGCAATCTTTGTGATTCCACAAAACGGTTCCGGACTCATGAAGTCTCCTTTGGAGCCTAACTGGTTCGACATTTCAAAACCTGCAATCCCTTCATGTGCCGGTACCCATATTAGAGACTTTGTTGTCTCTTGCCAGCCAGTTAAGGGATTATTTACAGTTTTTTATCAGTGTGGACCAAGTTGTTAGCGTTGTTTGGCTGTAACCACTCGTTATTAATGTACTCTAGTTTTTAATAAAATGAAAAAGGTTCACAACTTCAAATTTATTGTTTGTGTTGCTTAAACCTGCCAACGTAAAGGGACAAACAATTTATAATATGGCAATCAAAGATCGCAATTTGTTGAAACACAATATTTGGAGTTCTGAACTTTGTTAACATTTTTGGAGCAGCTTATTAAGTTGCAGTGAGTCTAAGTCAATAAAAATCGAAGAATGAAACCTTGAAAAATTTATTAGATAGACCAAATTTAATGGCAATTTTGGGTTTTACTCCCGAAAATCAGAGAAATACTTGAAAACTAGTTTGTACCGAATTGACTTTTGGCATTAGCAATGAAATTCAATACACCTTAGTAAAAATTTTGTGTGAATAATTGAATAATTTTTTGAACTTTACAGTACCTGATATGAAGTTGGAAAACATAAAATATCACTTTTATAAGTGTTCAAAAACTATAATTCAATTCAATTCAAAAACATTGGTTGTATCAAATAACTCGTGTTATATATTGTGTATACGTCCCATATTCCTCAGCTTCATTAGTAATCGCCCAACCAGGCATACACTCATGACACATCATAAAAAGAACGTTTCGTACTTTTTTTTGTTATTTTCTCTTCATCTCTACCCACAACTTCGGAAACTTTCCAAAAAGAGTATTGCGCAACTCTGAAACTCCGCCCAAAAAGTCGATTAGCCTATCCGTACCGTCGGGTGGAGACTCAGAAGAAAAATCTTTTTTCAGAAAAAAGTAACCGCATCGGAGAGTGGCAGCCTGGCGTCGGTCACCGCACCTGCGTCGCATCGCTATTCTGCAAATCTACGCCGACGCTTTCTCTTGGTCAGGAGGTGCCGCGAGGAGGTGGTTTTTTTTCTTTTTGGGAGTTCTTCGGGATGACTCCCACTTTGGAGGAAAATCAGGGCCAAGGAGGAGCAAAATGAGGAGGAGGAGGTGTTGGGAAAAAATGTGCAGAGGATGTAAATAGAGTTGGCGTGGGAGTTTTTCGATAGGAGCTGGAACGGTAACAGGTCGATTTTCCCGGAAGATTGCCAATTTAGAAAATACAGAGTATAAAGCAGCTATGATTCAGAGATAGTTGTTGAATGTATGCTCATGTGTTTTTTGTCATGTACAACTCTATAGAGTGATTTTTAGTCAATTCTAAAGTGGTCATATGGACATATATTACTCCTAATATACAGGGTACATTCAATACTTTCTTTTTAAATGTGATATATTGTTTTTAAATATTCTTAGTTTAAAATTGGAGGAGCTTTGAAAATATTTATGACGAAAGAGCAGTACCTATCTGTTGAAATAGGGTGTTCCTGTGTGACCTGCACAATTCACTCAAAGTTTGCTTATTTTCAAAGGAAAGTTTCTCAAGAGTTCATAAACTCAAAAATAAATAAAAAATCGAAGTAACAAAAGTTCTGGAACTTTTTTACAAAGCTTCATGATAAACACTACCGCAAGAAAAGATGTATTTTTTTCGTAGTCAGATTTGGTTTTTATTGGTAGAAGTTGATAATTTTGTAATAAAAGACAAGTAAAAACAAAAAAAATAATGAAATTATTATTACCATGGGGGTTGCAGTCATAGATGTACTTTTTACAATTACAGAAGTTTTCGACGACCAATAAGGCAGCTATGATGTCTCTACATTGGAGTATCATTCACTACTACCTAAATATCTATTGCGCGACATTTTTGTACATAGTTCCAAAGGAAAGTCTCAGAGACAAGCTGTTCCCATCTTCTGGAGGATTTTAAGGATATCCGCAAGCTTTAGTTAAGTAAATGTCCTTCATCTTTCCATCAGTTTCCTTGGTGTTGTGCCCTAAAATTCTGTATTGCTATGCATTCCTTTTCTTCTTCCATTCCCCACAATCTACATTCTACTTGCTCCGCTAGTTTGAGCTTTTTGAAGAGCCCTTGCAGTTGGCAGTTACCTGGTTGTACTTTGACAGAAGTATTTTTGATTGTCTTATTCCTATTAGATATTTCGCATCCAATGGTTAGATCTTTTTGTTTTCGACATTGACTATTACATTGATTCTGATACCGCACAAGGATTCCGTCCCTCAAAAGGGTGTTTCAGTCTTTCTATTTTTGGTATTCGATTCACTTATATTTCAGTGTGTCCTAGAACCCATAGTAGGGTTACTATCCAATTCCAGCTATTTTGACTGCTGTATTCTGTATTGAACTTTTTTGAGAAGTTATATTTTTTATGACATAATCATGTGGCATATTCGAGGATATCTGACTTGAAAAAATCTTGTTCAATGATTATCAAATTATTATTACTGTAGAGAATCCGGTCAAAAATGCACTTCTTAGGAACAACCTGTGATGCTGACTGTAATAAGAATAAGACAGCTACCATAAACACCAAATTTGTGTCCTTATTTGATCCTCAAAGATCATGGTTATATAAATTACTCTTCGACAAAAAAAAGGAGGCCGTTGGATATTAATATTAATATCCTATATGTCAGTGCTTCACCCTATGGTATGAAATTACATCAGTATTTCCAAAAAATTAAATACGTTCTTTATTAACAGATGGAAATGAAGTAGTGAACTATAGTTCTCAAGCACCCAATAACTTCACAACTTCAACTTCACATTATCGTATAAAACAGGTATATTAACTTCACAGTTTTCAACCAAACCACAAGCATTTTTTTCACAACTGAGATTTTTTTGGGAAATTATTTATCGAGATTATTTAAAACAGTGAAAATTGTTATTGAGGGTTTCACCAGATATTTTTCAATAAAATATGGAGCGATTTATATTAACTCGTGCCGAGTGTTTCAGGACAGATTTTCCGAACGTTTTTCAACGATTTTCATTCGTTGTTGCTTTTCTTCACCTCCTTTTGTGGAATAAAAGGTGGAGTAACCACCGACGAGTATAGAAATTGTGAAATGGTAAAGTTGGGTACTAAGTTGTATATAAAATAACACGTTATTTTCGCACAAATAACTGTGACATTATTTAATATAAATAGCAAAACAGGGATTTGAATTTATTTTGGCTGTTTTAGGAAGTAGAAGCGGAATTCTTTTTTTCCTTCGCATTAAACAGTGTTTCTCAATATTCTCCGAAATTTTTTTTACAATCTGATATAAATTGTGCGCATTTTTAGGATAAACGTTGAAATATTTATCATTTAAGCCGAAAATCTTCATATTAACACTGTCTTTTTCGGTAGCAGACGTTTTACGACTTCCCCTCTCAGATATGACTAATCATCGTCTTCTCTCTAATAACATCGAACGTATTAGAGAGCGTAGGGGAGAACGGCTTGCTTTAATATTCCGTAGATCTGTCAATCGGTATTTGACAAATATTCGAAATTATGTCCACAACCAATTTTACTTGAAGGATAACAAGTATTTAGAAAATAAAAGTTTACAGAGATTATACCTACATAAACCATCTTAATAAACTTTACTAAGAAAAGGAAACTCAACCAGGAAACTATTAAACTCGAAGTTGAATGGACACGAGAAATCAAGGTTTGACTTAAAGATACTGAAAGGAGATAACGAATAAAGTAAAAATGCCTCCAATGTAAGAGCCTGGCAGTGCAAAATTTGGGTTGTATTCTGAGGTGAATGTTCACATACTTAGTGAGACTTAACATAATTTATAGAACTATTGCGTAGAGTAGTAGGGCTAGCCTATTAGAGACGGCACCAAGCAATGTATTCGATATTTGCTAACTAAGTGTCAGATTTCAATACGAAAACTTCGATCCTCGAATATTGGCCTATCAGAGTAGTTGGTAAATTCCCTTTTCGTACATTAGGGTTGGCAAACATCAACATTGTTACCGATATTCAAGGCAAATAGACCGAATACCGACCGTTATTATAATTTCTTGATAATGTGGATGCGTCTAGCGATGTAGTTTGTCAGTTGACACAAGGTCGCGTGTCTAGTTTAACTGTAATTAGTTTTAAACTGGAAAAGTTTATAATTCACGGATATTTTTGGTAATAAAAAATGTGGAAAATAATTTTAATTTGAATTAGAGGCAAAATAATTTTTATGAATCTGGACATCCAATCCTTTTTATCGGCACGTCAAACGTCAATATTCAATCCCTTGAAAAACTATAACTCATTAAAAACTTCATTTATCGTCTCCACTTGTAATTTTTGATATTGACAATGTGTTATGAATGTTGTTAACATACGTGATGATATAATAAATAACGATAAATTATAAATAAAATTGGTATTTAGGTGAGACCAAAATTTATTTTAAATAACTCAATCTAAAATACCCCACAAACCAATTAATCATGTCAGCAGTTCTTCAACTTACTCCTCTCACAGTATCACCCCCCAACCTTCAACCCCTCTAGATGCATCTTTCGACGGTTCGGAACGCAGTTACAACCCCTGCTGAATTCCTGAACGACCCTCACATATTGCCTTACAAACATTAACATTCATCCAAAGAACATATTAGGGATGATTAGAGACTGAAAAAGGGTTCCACCGCTTTACCAGAATGGAAGACAGTGACTAAGGTATCGCTATGGAAATTTACTACGAATGTTGAAGTTTTGATTTTATTGACATTGATTGATTGTTAGTTAAATTGTAATGAAAAATACTTTCTTATAGGCTCCTATTTCTGTGTACCTATGAGAAATAGCGATACAGAAAATATTAACATATTTCTTAAATTTATATTTTAATTCTGATGGAAAGCCTATTAGCGGCAAATTTGGAGTAATGAAATATTATCAGTCCATTTTTTTCAAAGTTTTTGCAATGTATGCATGTATTAAACGTGAACGATATGTTGTCATAGAAAAAGTATAGTATGCAATTCGCAACAAAATTGGCATCATTTTGTGCTCATTGCATAATACACTATTTTCTACGACAACCTCGATAAATGTTCATTTTATAACCATAACTACAATCATAAATAAGCACATTTTGTACAGAAATTCATTTTTGCATCGACTGCTAGGCGAGTTGCTAAGCAACAAAGGCGAAATGGAATATTTCGTGTTAGGTCTAGGCTCACTGTAAAATCACAACGACTACGGCTTGTCAAATTATGACGTCCAGCGACATATTGATGAAATGTCAGCAGATCGTTTCTGTCAAAGTTTTAGTGGGTAACGAGTAATTTCATAGTTGTTTTCTACAAATACATATTTATAGGCTTTTATTCCTGTGTACCTATTAGAAATGGCAATAAAAAAATTTACATATTTCTTAAATTCATACTTCAATTCTGATAGAAAGCCATTAGCGGGGAATTCGGAGTAATGAAATATTATCACTTCATTTCATCAAAGTTTTTGCAATGTATGCATGTATTAAACGTGGACGGTATGTTGTCATAGAAAAAGTATAGTATGCATCTCGCAACAAAATGGCCATTTTCACTCGTATGAATTGCAGCAATTGCCTTCGGCTCGTGCAGCAAATTTCATCCTCGTGCAAATTGGGCATCATTTTGTGCTCATTGCATAATATACTATTATAGAAAACAACTATAAAATTACTCGTTACCTACTAAAACTTTGACATAAACGATCTGCTGACATTTTATCAATTTGTCGCTGGACGTCATAATTTGAAAAGCCTTAGTCGTCGTGATTTTAGAGTGAACCTAGACCTAACACGAAATATTCCATTTCGCATTTGTTGCTTAGCAGCTTGCCTAGCAGCCGATGCAAAAATGAAATTCTGTACAAAATGCGCTTGTTTATGATTGTAGTTATGGTTATAAAATGAACATTTATCGAGGTTGTCGTAGAAAAAAAAATGTATCAAAGCAGATACATAAAGGTAATAATCACTATACAAATAGTTCAAGATCCGCACTAAGGTTGTTCTTCACCGGCTTGTCAACCAGATGAAAATGATATTTTATTGAATGGAATGAGTCTCTGAACATAATTTGGTTAGGCAACCCTTTCAAAAATGGTCATGATTATTAAGTAGTGATTAGATTTATAACATTTTTTTTTTAATTTCGTCGGCTTGTCTACCAAATAGAACAAACTCCAGTGAAAAGTTTATAATATTTACAACATGCAACACCTCAGAAGCTTAACTTTAATAAAGTAATAATGACCTTAATTCCATACAGTGTACGGAATTGGCAATAAAATTGAGATCTGATCTGTGTAGGTCTACTGCTTTCCATGCATAAACTGGTTACACCGCAGTTTTTTTTATAACAAAGGCAAGCTAAAACTACTTTAGTTATTTTCGAAGAACCAAACGTATCAAAAATACTTTGTGAGTGTGATGAACATTTTTATTGACGAAAAACCGATTGGAATTCAAGAATTTACCTCTGCCATTTATGGTATTTAAAAGTGTAACAAAGAAATTTACGCCAGATATCAAATATTTTTGAAAAAAATTTTGCGAAAAAAGTGGAAAGCACTCAAAATTTTTTTTTATTCATTTATTGATTACTAGTCCAAAATATTGCTCTATAGTCAGTTCACTATTCACTCAGTGCACTAACTAATATTTATTCCCCTGTATGAACGCAGCTGACAGGTAATAGGGACAAGAAAATAATGGTATTGGTATGCTATTGAGGTGTTGCATGTTGTATATACACATAGATTCAAAAGTTTTGCATCACCCTAAATCTCCGAAAAAAAAAATGTGTTCATTATAAATGGATCAGAGATTAATCAAATAATTAGTTTCAATAAAAAAAAACGTGTATATTTGTCAAAAATTTGTATTATCCAATAATAAACTTGCTTTAAATATAAAAAGAATTATTAGAAATTAAATAAATTGAATACAAATGGATTCTTTTTGAAGAATAGGTTAAGTGAAAACCTGCATGAGAACTTTTAATAAAGAGTATTTCCACCTCTAGAATTTATGCAAGCTGGAAGTCGCTTGCCCATGCTGTTTACCAAATTATTGATATTCTGTTAAGGAATATTTCGCCATTCTTCTTGGGCCGCTTAAACAATTTACACTCCTGGGTGGATTTCTGAGTGCTGCCACTGCCCTGGCAAGCATGTCCCAAGCATGTTCTATGGGATTCATGTCAGGAGATAGGGCAGGCCAGTTCAAACGATTGATCCCTTCAGTTTCAAGATACTCATTTACAGCTCTGGTCCGATGAGGTCGGGCGTTATCGTCCATAAAAACAAACGAATTGCCAACAGCTACGCGCCATAGTCTCACGTGAGAATGTAGAATCTCTCTGAGATACCTATCACCAGTCATCGTTCCCTCCACATGAATTAATTCTGTGCGATCATTTAACATGGTACCAGCCCAAAACATAGCACTTCCAGCTAGCTTCCAGCGGCAAGCTGAGCAACTCTCGTTGGATCCCGCCACACACGTATTCGATGGCTATCTTGTACCAAACAAATCCTTGTCTCGTCGGAAAAAAACACCGAATTCCAAAATTCTTCAGGCTAGGCCGCGTGTTCTTGAGCCCACTGTAGTCGGCGAACTCTGTGCTCAGGTTGTAGTCTGGGCACTCTTATTGGTTGGCGACACCTCAAACCTGTCGCAAGTATTCGTCTTCGTAATGTCGAGATCGATGCTTGAACTCCCAACGCATGTCTCATATCTCTTTGGAGTGATGGTATTGCCATGGTCGGGTTTCTTCGGATAGTTAAGTGGATATAGCGGTTCTGCCGCTGATTAGTAACACGCCTTCTACCGCTTCTAGGTCTATCACGAAGATAATTGGTCTGGAGATACCGGTTCCATACACGAGACACATCACTTTGCCAAACGCCAACTCTGTTTGCCACAAACCTTTAAGAATGACCTACTTCAACTAAAGCCACTATTCTTGCACGGTCAATCTCACTTATGACTTGACGATTCATGTTTGCACTTAAAATCGTAAAAATCAAATGCCATGAATGTTAAAATGATCGCACTAAAAATGTTATCTTACAAAAAAGACTGTAAACATCTGTATATTGCCAAAAAATATGGAACATATTGAAATGGTAAACATTGATAAACAAGCCAACAAAAAATTGTTAGCGCAAAAAAATTCCTTCGCATCCGAAGAGGGTGATGCAAAACTTTTGAATCTATGTGTATTATAAACATTTCACTGGAGTTTGTTTGATTTGGTAGGAAAGAGAAATAATTTTTCATAAATTTTATTGATAGATTTGCCTAATCAAATTATGTTCAGAAGCTTATTTGATTCAATAAAATATTATTTCCATTTGGTTGACGCGTCGGTGAAGGACGACCTCAGTTCGGATCTTAGACTAAAACATCTGTCAAATGTCAACCTCTTTTTACTTCAAAATTTTGAATAAAAAGTTTAGCATGCTATAAGCGTTTTCGATTATTTACTTTTGGCTGCTAGTAGCAGCTCGTAGTGACTGAATTCCGTTCGTTTATTACTGGGCGTGACGCCCAGTCTCACCTTCCCCTTGCCCCTCAAGCACATACCAAAAACTATGAGCTTCAAGCCACGGACATTAAATATTTGACGTTTGTCCGATTTGACGTTTATTTAAAGGTTAAGATTGTGCCGATTACGATTTAATACGATTTAAACCTCACTAAAACTATCTAAATATGCAAAATTTTATCATCAAAAACATTATAATTGAAAACTGTTCTCCTAACAACACAGGAAATTCATTGGCCTTGGCACATATCAGGTGGTTTTGAGGATCCTAAAAAATCGTGTTCGATTTGCTCAAAAGTCGTGACGACTGAGGCGTCACGCACAAATGCTTGAAGCCCAAATAAACGAAAGCAACATATATCTGGTATTTGAGTGGTTTATAGAGCATGTCCACCAACTGACAGTTGACAATACCCCTGAGGTAAAACAATTATTTGGTTAGGTTTTCGATTTGTAATTTGGTTGTTTTGTACTGATTTAATCAAACTTTTTATCATAAGCGGTCATATATATGTAGCTTTTAAAATACCTAAGAAATTAAAACATCGTCGAAAAAAGCACTAAATCAAAATCAATAACTATTAGAACCCCGTGTTGAGTAAAGAACGATGTTAACCATTGGTTTATCATCAGATTCCTCAGGACATAACGTCTCGTGGACTTGCCCTATTCTCACTATGAGAGCAGACATATTTATCAATGTCAGCATAGTATAGTCATAATTGCACTATGATGCTAAGCCGTTAAAATAGAATGAGAATCTAGTAAATCTCAAATGGAGTTCATCAAATAAGTTTTTTCATTTGGATTTGGCATTTAGAATAATCAAGTTTTATTTATTTATCATTTTTTTAGAGGTATTTTTAACTCATCACCACTTGTGAAATATAACTCACAGTTCTTTGCAAAAATATTTTTGAAGCAATGAAATAGTTCTGAACCCATCTACTGCGATCGCTGAAATTCTTCTTTCAAACCTTGACACCGGACTTTCACTTCTATTGGTTATTCTGAGCATGGAGATTGTCTCCATGAGCCTGAGTCTGTTTTGTGGCCCCTTTCGACAACCCGATTGCAACTAGCACTTCACGTGCATGGGTTTGAAACCTCATTTTTTCCGTCAAGTAGAACAAGGAAAACAGCTGCCCGAGTTATCCTACAAGTTCTATTTCTATACAACGGTCTAAGGACATAATCAAACCAAATATACAAAAGTTAACAATACCGTACACTTTGGTGCTGGATTTCATCACCATCGTGTTCAAGTCTACTTTTATTCAACACATAAAAAGTATTGAAAAGTATTATTAAGAAAAAATTGTTTGAACATACGAAACTCATTAGATTTCATTCGAGCACTTCCTGTCAAGTATATTTCACACTCGCATATTTCCCCTTGAAATAATCAGCATTCAAGGAAGTGCGCATTAAGCGTGGCAACCATTAGCTAGAGAAAAAAGGGTTGTTGTGGGGTGGAGGCAAAAGGAAAACGAATAGAAATAAGGACATCGTATAGAAGCTAGTCACGTCAATGGGGCTTATAACTTGTTTCAAGTAAACCTATAATACCGAAAACGTCTTTAAGATGGCGCCAGATGACAGATACGTGCTAGGTGGATTACAGACCGCAATTAGAAAGTTTGTTGTGGAGTTAAGAAGTAGCGAGGTGTAGTAAATATGATAGAAAAGGGGTGAGTTTTCAAGTTACAACGATTTACTTATTTTATGTAGACGTAATTTTATTTATTATGATGAACGATTCAAATACCAAAGAAACTTACCTCTACCAATACTATTGGGAGACAAAGTTCCTGGAGCAACTGTAGTAGTGGGAGCTGTCATTTTCCCTCCAACTTCACTACTGGTTGTACCTCCAACAACAGCTATACTCTGGACTCCTTCTCTGGTAACTTCCTGTAATGTGGTAGCTGCTCTTGATCCGACTCCAGCTGGTTGAAGAATGGTATACTGTTTGTTAACACCTTCGGGACTTTTTTGTAATTCAGCTTGGTTTTCTGTAGGTTTTAACGGCACTATGCTCTTTTTACCTTCAGCTGAAGCACCATCTGGATATCCTACGAAAGTAGCTTCGGCAGGAAACGGACCGAGAGGTGGATTCTTCGATTGTGGTGGTCGAAATGCGGACGTTGAAGAAAACGGTGAGGAGCGAGAGAACGTATGAAACGATGAACTACTGGATGGGTATTTAGATGATTCTTTTTTTCTTGTTTGATCGTCTTTTTCATTATATTCATTTTTTTCAGCAGCAGCTTCGGACATATCTATTTCCAATTCGTTAGAAGAGTCATCTACTAGTTCGTTGAAATCAGGAGAGGAATAATTCATTTTATTTCCTCTAGATTTACTATCGCTAGATTTATGGCTGCTCTTACTGCTGGATTTTTCGTCTGAAGTATCTTCCTGCTCATGTTGTTCTCTTAAAGTTATCACGTCTTTTAAAGAGCAAGCATTGTCGCTACTGCTACTTGAAGTCGAAGCTGGAGACATTTTTATGCTAGCTTTTTTCTCGTCGAAGAGATTTTCAAAAGTAGGAGTATCTTCTTGTTGAGGATAACCACCTCTATGTCCTGGCCAACTTCCCGATAAATTTTTAAGAGCAGCTTCAGTTTCCCTTATCAAAGTTTCTTCGGCCGCTCCTTCTTCTAATTTCGGACTCTTTTTTAATCTATTCGGTGAATTGGTTGGAGGTAAAACGCGTTTTTTCTGGGGAAGTACCAGCGATTTGGTATCTTCTGATTTTTTCCGTCGCTTATCTTCTAAAGACTCTAATGTTTTTGTAAAGCTTTTTGCCACTGTTGCCATGCTGGTCGATTCAATTTTTCTTTTTTTCAGTTGTGGTAAGCCGTACGGACGATTTGACCTATAATAAAGAAAATAATTTTAATGTAACTTCTTACGAATTTAAAATTTATTAGAGAATGAAAATTTTTGTAAATTCATCAACAAAAAACAGTGGCAAAAAGCTTTGATTGACTGCTATATCTGCGGCTAAGAAAATGCTCGAAAATCTAAAATCGCCGAAAAATCTAGCCGAAGAGGCTTTAACAGTAATACAAATTAATAAAAGTATCTCGATAACAACAACCACAAAAATTGTGAAGGAATTATGAAAAAAAAAAGAAAAAGGCAGTCATGAGGATTTTAAAAATTATTTTGTGACCTTGTTTCATTTTCGACGATTTTGAGTTACCTATAGACGTTCTGCATCATCAATGTTTCTACGACAGCGTTTAAAGGAAGTAAACTAATTGTCATGAAATTTTATCACAACATGGTGAAAAATAAGACTTCGTTTGTTTTGTGGACAATTGTAGACTCATTGAAATTAACAAGAAATGTAACATATTTGTAGGAATACAGTCTGAAAATTAGAAATTTTGGTCCTTTTTTTTCAGCACGCATTTTTAGTCCGTGAATTTTTTATAATTCCGGATTAAAAATAATATTTCCTTGGCACTTAATTTCCTAAAGTCTCCAGGGTGTAAAGTAATACCGTTTCCGGTCGAGGGGCTTCCCCTTACTCCATATACAAAAAAACCCGTCGAGTCACTCTTCTTTTATTTTGATTTAATTTTATTTATCCGAAGCTCTCAGGTACGGCAACCCTTTCGGAAAATACGATTATATTCATTGGATTTTCGTATTCGCCGCATATTTTAAGAGACAGTATTAATATTTCTCTCCCTACCGATTTCTGAGTGCGTTGTTTTGTGCAACCCTAATATGTTCACCCCCCGTTTGTTATAACTCTCCCGGAACCCGAACAGAAAAATTCGAAATATAGCTACCCTATCGCACAATGTGAGGAGTATGCTTAGGTGGGTAGCAAAGAATGGCCACATAGGCGCACGTCAAGCGATACTATCTGAGTCACAGTGTCAGTTGTCATTTTGAAAGGACGACAATAAATTATCAAAGGTAATACCACGAGTGCTTCAAATTTTATCGATAATTTTTTCTTTTCCACGAAAACTTGTTTATTTGGCAAAATATATGAAAACAATCCGATTGATAAAATCACGAGTCCGTTAGGACGAGGGATTTTATCTAAATTCGGTTTGTTTGAATGTGGATGGATGTCTGGATATCGAATTTTTCAAAAGACTATAAAATAGAATATAATTCTGGAAACGGAAGCTGGAATACTACCGAAGCGTTGAAAATCAAAACATTGTGGTATAATTCACATTCAAAACGAAGCAAATAATGAACATACACCTGACGTAGAGGGGATTTTTGAACGAAAACTTCCCAAAGACAAATTTCGAATTGAAAGAAAACAAATTTGTCAAAAAGGAGTAGAAATGAATGTACGGGTACCGACTTTAGTCAGCGAAGTACTTTGTGATCCTAGTATCCAAAAATGTATTCAGGAGGTGCTTTCTGAAGAAAGAAATGACTCCTGTTGATAATATTATCGGTACTATTTCAACTTTCTATTGATGCCATATATCTTTGTTTTTTTATTTATTTTTTTTTCTCAGCCAGTTGGATATAATCTTCGATTTTCTCTCCAGTTTTATTTTCTATAGTTGTTGTATTGGGTACGGATATTTCAATTAGTGGATATTTTTTCCTTTTAGTGATATGATGTCTGGTTTGTTGTGCGGGGTGGTTTTATCTGTTGTTATGTTCCTGTTCCAATATGGTTTATAGGTATTCGTCGTTTTCCAGTGAATTTTGTGGTGTGTATTTGTATATGGGTATGTGCTATTGTGTAAGTTTATGTTGTAATGCAAGTTGTTGATATATACTTTTTGCTACATTGTCATATCTTTTACCGCTGGTGATATGATCTATTGTTTCGATGTGTTGTTTACATAGGCTCAAAGTGTCAGTCGTCGTGTTGGGGTCTTTAATAATATGTTTGCTGTAGTATCTGGTGTTAACTGTTTGATCTTGTATTGCTATCAAGAATTCCCTTCGTTTTACTGTATACTTCTTCACCAGACGCCTCTTGAAGTATGTGCTGTTGTGTTGTATTATGAGGGTACTCACCATGTAATGATTTTTGTTCCCAGTTTTGTTTTTTTGTAGCTGTTGTTATGTTGTCTAGGAGGTTGTATGCTTGATTGTGAAATTGTATTGGTGTGGCTGGTGTATTTATGTGTGACATTGCTTTGTACACTTAGCTAGATTCTGCTCTTTGGAAGAAATATTTCCTTGTTTATAATATTTATTATTATTTTTATCATTTTCACTAGCATTCTTAAGAAAGATAGTAGAGGACTTGGTTAGTAGTCGTAATCAAAAAATTCCTAATTTTTTCAAGTTCTTGTTTATTCAAGTTTTAGTAGGCTGGATGTCAAATTATGTTGTTGGTAGTTACAAACTGAAGTTTACTAGTTGCTACTTTTGCGTTAACTTGCCTATAAACAAGTTTCATTTATGAATTTTAAAATATGTATACAAACGCTAAAATGACCGATATGCAATTTGTGTACGGTTTGGCACATAATACTTCTCCAGAAGCTAGACGTCTTTATGCTGAAAAATATCTGCAACGAGTGACGCCTCATCATTCCTTATTTGCACGTATTCAACAACGCTTATCGGATACAGGAGGTTTATAATTAAGTTCAAATAATACTGGTCATTCCCGTCTCTAAGGATAGAACGAGATATTCCGGATACAACTGATCAACACCCAGAAACAAGCACTGGAAAAATTGCGTACATAATAGGTATCTGCCGCACATATGTGTGGAGAGTTTCAAGAGAGGAGTACCTTCATCACATCCAACGTGTTCAAGCTCTTTTACCTACATTTTGTGATTAGATGACAGTCTGAATAGAACAAAATCCTTAATTTCTGAAAAAAATATTACCAATTTTGCATAAAGTATCCATAATAAATATTCATAACAATCACATATGGGCAGACGAAAATAAGCACCGTTTTCAAAATATATTTTTACATATTGTGTGGTTTGAAATTATAGGTGACTACTTAATTGGGCCACCTTTTTTACTTCGGTCGTTAAATGGAATCACTTTGACCGGTTTTCTCCAAAATATTCTCCCTGAACTATTTGACATTCCACACTCCACCCAATATTAAAAAATTATGCACGATAGTGTTCCAGCTCATATAGTCAGATTTCGATACTTAGATACCGTTGGTTTGGTCGAGTGGGGAAGCAAAACTGACCTTCTCGATGTCCAGAATTGAATCCTTGTGATTTCTTGTTATGTATTTACCTTAAGTCAATATCTTAAGACACACCGATACTTAGATATCAACGATTCTAAGAAATACCTTTCAAATATTTAAGAGTGCTCGACCATCGGTGAGACGTACCTATGTCTTTTAAATGGATGTGATTCCTACCAGGATTAATTATAAATCGTATTTTATTCATGTATTTTCCATATTAACTGTTATCCTTCCTCAATACGTAGTCTAGAGAGTAAGATAATGATATTGTATTTTATTTTTATCTTCCAATGTATTGGTTCTAGGAAAAAACTTCAGAAATGAAAACATTTTTCCAAGAAAACAGAGATTTCAAGTAATTTCTTCCACAGAGCTCAAAAAAAAATTTATATTACATGAAGTGGAAGGGTTGAAAAAATACTGGTGGTTGTAGTAATTGCATAGTAACTTAAATTTTAGAAAAAATAAATAAAAACTTGATTTTACTCACCAGTTGATATCTTGGAAGGTAGAAAACTGAGGACATTTTGTAACGGAGAAAAGAATCCTGAATTTTTTCTAATGGATTTAGAAACACCCCATACAAAAATGTCCAGAGCTGTTGAATCATTTCAATCAAATTTCTTTTGGAAAAGCCAAGAAATTTTTATGATGTTGATTGAATAAATCATAGACCAATGAATTGTTATTTATATTAGTTTTTTAACCATATCCCAGTTTTCTTTTACTGCATATTTATTTAGGTTAATTTTCAAGTGTGGAATACCTTTGCGTTAATTCATTCTCTACATTTATTTTATCCCAATAAATATATTGTTTTTTTTATTGATGATTATGATTTGCTGGAAGTATTTTATTGTATTTTACAAATCTTATCTATGTTTTGATTGAACCCCTTGCAAACTAATTTTAAATGGTCCTCTGCTAACATCGTTTTGACCTAAGATTGCCACGAATATTGAGAGAGGGAGATAAGCTTTATCGCCATAAACAATTTCACAATTTTTTTAACAAAACGACATAATTTAAAAAAAGTTAAAAAATAAAAACTCACAACAGAATAAAAAGAAAATTGAGATGCTGACCATACTATACTAATAATACAAAATATGATAGGATAGACAAATTTAATATATTTTTATATCGTGAACCATACTGAACATTAAATATTGAATATTGGGTGGGCCAGACCGACACTGTTGATAACTGGTTTTGAAAATAATAATTTTTGGTGCAAACGTGTTGTAGTCTATATTTTTTACAGTTAACGTTAATTTAAAAAATAACACACCTGGAAAATTGGAATTTATTTTTCAACTTAATTATTTTCTACAAATTTAGGTACCTTTTGATACATTTTGCGCATAAACTTACTCAAAAAAATTCAAGGTATTGTTACGCGAGCTGCTGCATTAATGTGCTCAATTAGTGCCCCCAGTGAAATTCCCATATGATACGACTATGGCTCCTCCGCCGTATTTTCAAGAATGATCTGGAATACGTAACATCTAGAAAAACCCGGCGCATCCACCAGAACTTCAACTTCGAGAGGTTTTTAGAAACACATACGTGCGAGTATAAATTGGCGACGAGCATCGCAGCGGAGTTAGTTAGTCAGTTAGTGTTGATACTGAAAGAAAGCAATCGCGCCTCGATAAAGTGACTCTCATATAAATTAGTTAGTGTGTGTTTAGTGTGATATATAAATTATTAAATAAGGACTGTATTTGAATATAAATCTGTAAATATAAATTAATTTGTAAATATAAATTAGAATAAACGTTACAGTATTTATGGCAAGAAAACATTACAACTAAAGCATTCTTGGTTGGGTAAATAGTTCTAAATGATAATTATTTATTGGAAATGAACGACGGATTGAGATTGTATTGGCGCTTTTTGTAAGTCATAATTTTCTTTTTTAAAAATAGCAGTACGCCTATGATTTGATCTAAAAGAAAGGCAACAGGAGTCCCGTTAAGGGCTCAGACGACGTTAGTTTCCCTCTGGTATTTATAGAGGGTGAGATTTTTGGGGGATTCGGATTCGACCTTGTCAGAATCGGGGATTCCCTTTCAGGATTTTCATTCCGCTCCACTCAATTCTGGATCCGATTATTTTTTTTCTTCTTTTTGTATGTGTGTCGAATCGTCGTAAAAATGTTATGATATCAAATCGTTCAGAATTCAATGAAAAACCAGATAAAGGGAATTTGACATCATCCGATTTTTGTTATTTGGCATTATCCTTTAGACATATAATTCTTTTACACTTAAAAAGTCGGTTTCAGGCACTTTCAAGGGAACATATTTTCAATAATAAATCGTAAATCGGCCATAATGTTGTTGCTTTACGCCAATTTGACGTTTTGACTTGCATTGTTTTTAAAACTTCGTAATGGTGATCCATAATTAATCGCTTAGCTAGAAAACATTCGTTTGATTTGAACTTTGAATTAAGTCGTCCAAGATGTCAAACAGATAAATCTACAGCCACACAGACCAACACAGAACACGAAAATTTGTTTCCCAACCTCTTATGTCAAAAAAAAAGATCGCGGTCGACATCTTCAACTAGAAAAAGCGTGAAAGCGTGGAGATTATTTTGAGAGCATTGAAGACAGTTTAGATGTGGAGTCCGATTCAGTTCTTGATCCTCGAAATTTCCAAATTTTTATTTTATATGACTATGAAACAGATTGAAAAAAAAGAATTATTTGAGATGTATGTCTAGGTAGTAGATGGTCACAAATTATAGACGTCCTATTTAACGTATAGGCATGTATCGCCGTTCAAACGCCCAGGAAAAAAAATGGTCCTAATAAATAATCATAATACCAATCCAAACATTGACCCAAAAAGCAGTGTTAGAACCGTGTTACAACTGTGGCATGTCGATTAACATAAGAAAATTCATAACGCCATGTCTCGAGAAGTTGTAGCATTGGAATTGTTTAAGTTAGGTTAGTTTGTCGTTTATTACAAAAAAGACATCACCTTCATCATAAACGACAAAACTTATCACACATGCTCATAGGAACTTTTCGTGTTAAAATTGAATGACGAATTGCCAACAACAATATTTCAGAAACCCTGTATCAGATTATATGTCGAGAAATTGAATAAAAACGGAGCTCAATAGATCTTTAAAATTTCATTGAACATACAAACAATTCTCGAAGCAGCTATACAAAGAATAATAAACGCAAGGAATAGGTATTTTAAGGAGGGATGCAAATCAAACTGATAAATGTTAATTATCTTAAAATTTTAATGAGACCTCTTCAAACATCAACAAACCATTTAACTTCTGTTTCTCGCCGGGTCCACCTCAAAAGTTAGCGCGAGCCTCCCAAAACTCCTTTAAACCCTTAAATCCGTCGATTCGAAAGCCACTTCTTAGGATGTTGCGATGTTTCAAAGTGTACAGGCCCCGTCTTTAAACTCAAGTCGTCAGATTAAGCCTCTTTATCCAGCCAGAATACTCCTTACTTTAGCTATCAGTATTAAACAGCACCGAGTGGGGATTTCAGAAAGTTAGTGTACAGCTAATAATCTAAGCTACCTAGATAGCGACTTGTGGTCAATGACGTAATTGCCCACACTAGAGTACGCCCAAAGGAGAAAGACGAGATTGTATATTGCTTAGCTCATCTAGTCCGTTTTTGGTTTTGGATTCATGTTACAATGAGAACCTTTAGGGAAATCAACAATTCCATTGACAATTTGTATAATGAGTTCGAAAAATCGATAATAACAAATAGTTAGAAGTGGGATAAATAGTTTTTTGTTGTTACTGTATTACTGAGAATACTTTTCAATTACATACTGCATAATACCTTAAGATAGATTGGGAGAGACAAATGCAATGTTATTTCTTCCTACAGCCGTCCCGAAAATAAAATTTTCCGCAAATCGCTAGGAAATTTTGACATTTCAGACAAGCTTCTTCAAGAAAAATTCAAGATTTCCTTACTGTGAGGAAATGATCCTTCCTCGCAGTTGTATATTTGCCTATTCGTACTTTTCTCTTGATATCTTTGGAAATAATTCTAATGAAGCAGTATTCACGGCCTCAACCAGCTCCACAGTCTGCAAGTCACAGAAGAGGCAAATTCATCACCACTTAACATAACCTAACCAACAATTAAATTTATATGCGTTAAGTTTGACAATTCAACCTTAATATGTTTCTTTAGTAACCCAAGTAATTTTATTACGAATTTCAAAGCACCTCTGAATAAAATTATTCGGGATTTTCTCGAAATTAATTGATATCTGTTGAATTTTAAGCGATTTGCGGAAAAATTTGTTTGCCTCGTAGAGCCACATTCCTGGATTCTACGTTGCTAGTAGCAATCTTCACAGTCGTCCAGGAATGTTAGGTTTTTCCTACTCGATAAACAATGTACTATTACGGTAGGTATGATAATATCAAATTGGAAGTACCATTTCACACAAATGGTACCGAAAACAGCGGGAAGGTTTCTCTACTTTCGGGAAGATTACGTGGGTGTGGGCGATTTTGACAAAAACATGAACTGTATTATAGCCAAAAATGAAAATCGGTGGTGAAAGTGAGGCTGAATGATTGAGTTATTGTTATAATGCAATTGTCTATCAAGTTCATACGTTATGTTCCATCGATATCCTTTTGTTACCATATATAACTGCTACAGATAATGTAGATACGTAACATGAACTAAGAGCGATTTAACGGGACTCGCGGACTCCTATTCTTCCCGTGAAAGATAAGTTTCGGAACTTATTACGTACAATAATTTTTTCTGTAACCATTTTTTTGCTGAAAATAACGTATGAACTGTATACGGACAATTACCTACATATAACAGTCAATGTATATCAATATAAATTACACATTTATAGTGAGTTTATTTAATTTAAATGATGGATACGTCATGATAGAATACCGTATGTTTATATACATATTTTTCATGGCTTCATTCATGAAAGTTGTTAGTTTTTGTTTTTGTTTTATCGGTTTCATATTGAGCTAAATCACAGTCGATATATTCCTGATAATTTATCTACTGGAAGGTATGGAATGATAAAGCATTAGGTATACTGCCTGTTTAGTCACTGCTTGAATCACGGGAAATATTATTTATAAACCAAACTAACCTACCCAGGATGGAAGGCCAGTTTTGTATAGATACATATGAATTGGTGTGAACTTCAGAAGTCGTGGTGGGAAGCTGAGCAGATCTTTCCATTTTTAAAACTGTTATTGCAAAAATGTCTTAAGAATTACCTCCAGAATGTTCTTCACGCTTGGAGGAAAAATAGTATATCACTCGGAGCTTCACTTAGATTGCTCTGCCTCGGCCGGTATGTTTCTGAGCTCAACATAATAATATGATAAGCACCGTCTATTCCTCATGATATAATAATATACTATAACAGATCGAACAAAATAAATAAACAATAATTTTCAATTCAGTTTGAAAATACAGGATGTTCTGTAAATCGTTAAGAAAAACTTAAAATATCTAGGTACAATTTTTCGCTAATCTTGTTAGATAATGCGATAAAGGCTGATGGCACATACTAAGTTTAGAGAAAAATGGGAACTAGGAATTAAAATTTTTATTTAAACATCTTAAGACGAATTTAAATTCGGTAGTACTTAGTTGATATTGAATTGAAAAAAAGTTATGTAGGGGTGGAAACGACCCTTTCTCACCTCAATTCACCTAATCCTTATCACCTTCGCCAATTTCTCAGTAGGTTAAGCACGAGATAAAGGATGGAGGGTGTATAAAATATAATAAATTGACAAACTTATCATATCATATTATTGTCATCGATCTTTAATAGGAGTGCAACGATTCAATTTAATCAGACGTTTTGGAGCCAAAAAAACCAAATTTGGAAACTATCTGAAATTTCTCCTATTTTACTTTGAAAAATAACCATTTCGATCATATACCATCTCTTATTATTTTTTAAATATTTAAAAAAATTGTTGGTAAGCATTAGTTTGGTATTACATGATTTGTCGGTTCCTGGAACATTACTCCACTTCCTGTTTGAATGTCGAATATGCTCATTATTATTTGTGGTACCAATTGAATGACAATCTCTACTTACTGTTCAATAAAAATGATAGCAATGACCAGTTTTTTAGTTTGCTTAAAATTCTCGTTAAAATTTAAATAGATTTTAATATATTTTATTATCAATTTTCATTTCTCATTTATCCAAAAATTGTGGAATCTTTTCAAATTTAAAACTGGAATTTTGGCACAGTGAATCCAATAATGTACAAATATTTTTATAGGTATAGCTATTTAGAAAACAATTTTCCATTTTCAAAATGCCGTGAATCAAAATAAATAATATTGAAAAAATATTTTATCCTACTACTTAATCATATTTTAAATACATTATGTGTAGGACCATTATTTCATAACCTACTCCAATAAAAAAAATAGTGGACAAAATATGGTGACGCAAAATAATATGTATAATATTAACTATCAATAAATAATTTATTATCCCGTACCTACTTTGCGTTCAATTATTTTCTACATGGATTCAAGTGGTGGTTAACGATGTAGGTAATGTACACAAGGGATGAAGGCGAGACAAGGAAGATGACTTGACCCTTTGTACAATTCGATTTTATTTTTACATAGAATATTACATTAGAATAAACATCTATAGGGAAATCAAACAAAAATAATCGTCGATTTTTTGGGGTGAATTTAATCTAAATAAAAAAAATTGGAATTATCAGAATGTGATTTATTTATATAAAACTTTTTGAGTACCATTTAAACTCAAGGTATCAATTGAAATTTGATTTAATATTTCTCAATATTTCAGTCCATCCATTTTTCAAAAATTTCGAATTAGGTAAATAAATTTACTTTTTATAAAATAAATTACTACACAACTCTTTGTATTCTTGAAGATATAAAATCGTTATAAAAATTATTTTACTTTCGTTCAAGGAAAATAAAATAAATGTGAATAAAATATTCAAAAATAATGGAAATATGTATGATTTTTATACAAAAAAAAATTAAATCATTTTATTTATATAAATTATTAATTTTGCACTATTTTTCTTATTTTTTATTATTAAATGAAAATGTCCAGGCTGGTTGATTGAAAAATAATTAAATAGAAATATTACAAACCTAGTATTATTACGAACTGCCTCTATCATCTTCAAACCCCCTTCGGTGTATTCTTCCGTTATAAAACCAAAACTTAACCATTCCCAGTACCCCGGCAATTTTCTAGCATAGTCAGCTGCAAAAAACTCACTAAAAACTTGATTTTTTCACGCCGAAATCTTCACATTAAACGTCAGCGAGCACGCATTCTCGATATTACCCCCCAGAAACGTGCGTTTGACTCAAAGTGCGTGCTACAACTGCAGAAAAGAGCGTATAGAGGCGCGATTCAGTAAATTTTCTTCGCGTCTACAATCGGCAAAATTCGCTAAGGCTAAAATAGTATTCGGATACGTGCGTATATCCCACGTACAAGACTGCAACTGCAGGAGGCACTCGTTTTCAGCAGGAGCGTCGAGAACGGACAGTGCGAAGCGAGAAAGATAGGATGACAAAAGGAAGTAGGAAAGAGTGTGCGCACTAGTGAAAGCGCACAATTGCAGGAGTCTCCACGGATCTACGTAACACCGAAGCCTTGCCCACCCCTTAGGATAGGGTCCAGTATCTACGAGCAGGAGATGGAAAAGACAGGACAGAGGAACGTGTGTTTACAGTGACTGATACCTATTTGAAATTGAGGGGTGAGTACATGGACAATGTTCGATGGATTTCGGAAGGTTTTAATGCATATTAGGAATTTCTTAAACTAGGTTACTAAGGAAGTATACTTTTTTATATTTCTATCGCGATTCTTATAAATGGAAATGGAAAAAATGCAAACGTACTTACTTTCTTACGTAAGTTTGTACTACACTACAGCTCTAGCCATCATAACAATTAGATTGAGCCATATGCTTTCTTACACTTTAACTAGCCTCGAAGTGCGTAGGAGAACGATAAATTGCTTTCAAGATTTCCAGCCAGATCCTTTCAGCCTTTTTTTTAATATTTCATCATCTGGGTTTTATGCAGTTGTACTCTTTTTCAAACCAATTGTTGTTTTAAGGTATAATTGCCTTTGTACAGTCACCTAGCATGTTTTAAGAACTTGCCCTTATTAGGAATATTTTTTTAAAATTTGTGTAGGTTTGTTAACTTTCAACTATTTCATTTGGTAGCGTACTGTTTTCGAAGATTTCAAATAGTATAGGTACCTGAAACTACAAAAATTTGTGTGTGCTAAATTGTTTATTATACTATAACAAACGAAGATCTTCCTTATTGATTTTTTTGAGAGTACATTGGAAAAACTATTTCACAGAAGGGGTTTTGTCATGGTAGATAGGGTAGAAACTATAAGTATTGATAGAAAAACTAGAAATGGTCGCATGAAGGCGCCAATTTATTCGGAAAATGAAAAAACCGGGGATGAATCAAGGAACTCATATCATTCATATAAATTAATCGTGGATTGATACTAAAACTATCAATGGACGATAATGGTCAGAAAATCCAGGACTGGCTTTTATAAATTGACTTATCACGGGTTTGAAAAATCCGAGTCAAGAGGGACCAGAATTTGTTTTAATCCATGCATGAGTTTCCTTCTTAAAAATATGCTAAAATTACCACGAGAACATAAATGGAGAACTGTTTAAGAAATGTTATGAGGAAATTTATTCTGGAAAATGAATTTCTAAAAGCTGGAAACTGGCACTGGGTTACATTTATGACAAATACGAAATAGAATCCAATAGAAATAGAGTTGAAAGAAACAACGGTACGTGTTGTCTAGGAACTCAAGTTTAAAGCCAAATGACGTTTAGCATTTATTTTTGAAGGTTACGGAAAAATACAGAGCAATGGGCGTAGGAAAATGTACCTCGAGCATGTAATAAAAATCAAGAACAATTAATGGAAAGCATGCAATATGACATTGAACCTACTACAATATCTTTTAACGATAACTCGGGAGATCAACGAGATCAAGAGTTTATAATTTAAGCTCACGTTCATGCACTATTCGCTAATATAATAAACTATCAATTAAGATACTTTGATTTAAGATTTTACCTCAATTATGAAATTATTGTCAAAATGATGACCTCTTATACACGGATATTCTAAAATATTTCATTTCAATATATCTACCAGTTATTTCAGTGTTCTTCATGAAGACGTTCCTGCGTCTTTTACAAAAGTAGAGCAGTCCATGTACTGCTATTTGAATATGAATTTCACTGTATTGGAGATGACAATAGTGTCTGTCCCAGGAGTTCGTACAACTGTAGAATGACCTTCAATTTTAAGCCGACAGAATGAACGTCTTAACGTCATTATAATATTGAAATGAGAGGAGAGACTAGTAGTAGCATATCAGTCCAAAGTGACCAGTTGTGTTCTAGTTTAAATCTAACCTCATTTATCTCGCATTTTTTGTGAGATTGTGTCAGTCCACGTGACGTCATGCCTTGAGGAATATGATGATAACCGATGATAAACAAGAGTTCTTTGCACAACACGTCGTTCTTAATAGTTAATGATTTTGATTTAGTGCTTTTTTCGACGTTGTTTTAATTGCTTGGGTATTTTCAAAACTAGGTATATATAACTGTTTATAATTAAAATAATCATTAGGTCCCATATGCACCAACCACTTCAGGTCAGTCCTAACACTAAGGATAACCTAAACTTAGGGACCTGTTTCAATTTGCTCGATTAGTGATGTGAAGCTGGAGGTAGTCACTGGATCTAGGTAGTCGATTTCAGCGCCCCAACCCTCACCTAAAGTTAAAAACGTAAAAATTATTCATAAAACAATGATTGCTAACATTTAATACTGAATTAGTCTCCAAGAAGGTGGGTATCCTACTCGTACAATCACAATGAAAAATAATGTCTGAGAACTAATAAACTTCATTATCATCAATTGACAGCTTCAAAATGATATGGACTGATAAAATCAAAATTTCTCGAGTTAATTGAGTATGGTTAACATAAAAGCGGCCCTAACAGGTTGAACCTCAGAGATTGAAAAATGTCAACGACTTGAGCAAGGGTGTCTTTTTGGGAACTACCTGGATATTTTGAAGCTAGTAGATGTGGATTTTCCGAGCAAATATATAATAGGTCCAATAAATAGGATGGCATGGATTTTGTTCGATGTTACTATTATACTTATAATTGTTCAATAATATAGGTTAAAATCGGTTATAATCACATCAATGGAACATGAATGAAAACACGTTGAAAACAAAGGTATAGGTAGGTGACAATTTGACAGTACTGTTTCATATGAAGGCGACGACTGTGCAAATACGTCTTTGCGGATAATTTCTATTCAAGTAACACTTTGGGTTATACCTACATTCAAGAGATACCTGTCTAGGTTAGCACTAGTGATAGGTTGGTACAATGCCCATAAATCAATTCAAAACAACCAAATTACAAATCTAAAACCGAACCAAATCATTGTTTTTCTCAGGGGTATTGTTAACTGTCAGTTGATACACATGCCCTATTCAAGAGAATGTTAGTCGCATGTAGACATTGTACGACATTTTTCATTTCAACTCATTTTTAGAGAAAACCATGAGTTACAATGTGAAGTTATTGCCAAAGCATGCACACAATTTCTAGCCGTTCAGTATTGAATATTTTTCAAGAAGGGAAAGGTTGAATCAAATATATTATGTTCTCTTACCCGTCTTGGAATCTCAATGTGCATTCAAAAGTTGGATTAGATTTGAACTCGAACTAGTTGGTAATGTCGGACTGTGATGCTACAACTATAGTTCCCTCTGAAACGCGAATCATATTCGTGCTGAACATTATAAAAAAGCGTTAAATTGAAAAGCAAACGATTCAAAGACCATAACGGCATCCTCAAAGAATGTTTATTGCCCGAATGAAAGGTGCACCGCATTTTTTATCATCTAAAGCTGCTAAGTACATAAATTTATCAAACGGACCTTTCCGGTTTATATAAGCGAAATAAAAATAAACTTCGTTATTTCCCCAGCATCCATTCAAAAAGTAGAGGAAAAAAATTAAACACGGGCATTTCCAGAACTGAAAAATGACGTTTTAAACGGTTCTTAATTAGCAAACTAAACCGTACCCTCTTTAAAAAAGATTAAACCGTATGTTTGTGAAACGACGTAAATGCCAGTTGAGTGACACGAGCCAGGGGCGGCCGACTGCCCCTTTCGCCCGCACTCGAATCAACTTGGCGGTTTCCTAACTGGATTTTCACCTTCGTTGAAAGGTTACGCAAAACAAAATGAAAAAAAAAAACTATCCACAGAGTTAGTTTTTGTTAGGAGTCGATTCATATAATAACCTTTTCGGTGTGCGTCATAGATTGTTAATGTCTTTCTTACACATTACGTTGGAAGAAATGGAAAAAAGGCAGGTCTGTGATTAATCCTAATCAAAATATCACAATATTGAACCGTTTAAATGTATTAAAAACGTTAACCCTAATCTATGACCTAAAAAATTTTATTAGTTGATGTTTAGATTACGCGCAAGCGCGACCTATCAATTGGAAGGAATTACGACATTCAAAATAGGATACGGACGAACCGTTCGTAGCGGTAATGTTTCTAACACCTTTTTCTAATGTCCCACTGACAGTTCTCGCCAGGTCAGTACTTTGTTGCTTACGGTCAATTATTATTCATGAGAAGTGAATATTAATAATTATAATAATATTAATGAATAATTCAAAAATATGCCTAAATACACGGAAAAACCGGATATACGTCACAAATGATGACGTACACCAAGAAGGCTATTTATTGTACTATATCCCTGGGGTTCTCAAACTGTGGGTCGCGTGATGTGTCCAGGGGGGTCGCGGAATGAGGAGGAAAAAAACAAATCAGTCATAGCTGTAGTTTTTATTAATAACAAAATTTATAGGCTACACAAATTTGTAATACACATACAAGTTGGAAAAGGCCTAATACTATTTAATGGGAAACATGAGCTTGTTTGGAATTAACCAATTTTTTTTATGTCCGGATTGAGTTTTGTTATACACAAAAGAATGTCATTCTCCAGGGTCAAACGATTTCTTGATTTTGTTTTGATATTCACCATCATGGAGAAACCTTGTTCACAGTTATAAGACGTAGAAAATGGCATCAAAGTCTGTAATGCTTTTGTGGACAGTTCTGGGTATTCATTTTTAATACCTATCCAAAATTTGTCGATACAAGCACTGTTAAAAGTGAGTTTTGCTGACTGATCACTTGAAATTTCGATCAGTTGATCATGTTGACGAGCAGTTAGCTCAGCTTTTGTTACGACTTGATCACAATACAATTTTTGTCAGTGTATAAATAATAAATAATTACAGAATAAATAAAGATTATAAATAAATAATGAACAGTCTTTATTTTACCTTAAACTGCTCGACAGAGGGTTGCAGTAATTTTCTGCACATTAATTTTCAGCATTATTATAAAACAATTCAAGTGACAACAATTTGTATTTATTTTTACTAGTTAATAGTATTTTTATGGATAAAACTTAGCCAATAGTGTTTTTTTTCATTTTTGTTTATATTTTAAAATAGGGGGGTCGCCGAAATACTAGGTCTAAAAAGGGGGTCGCAGTGTCAAAAAATATCCAACTTTCTAACACGTCTTTAGCACTACAAGTAGTTACAATCTACGTTTGCCAGCTATCAACTATGTCGTCATATGGTGCTAAAATATATTTCACCACATTACAGAGCTTTTCAAGGTTTGGAAGTATATTGAAGCGCCATTTAAGTACTATTTGAAGTATTGTAGAGTATGTAACAGAGCCGTTTAGTGTCGATTAACGATGAGCTGGTGGTTGATACAGTTTAAACAGAAGACTGTCAGTATTTCAAACTACGAAGGATGAAAGTTTGTCAACAAAGAATTATTCTTCTCTAGGACAATACAAGATCTCACAATCAGTTCAAATGAACATTTTATTAACCGACCAGAACTGACGATCCACCGCATAGCACTGATTTGACTACCAATGATTTTTTATCCGCAAAATAATCAGGAATACATTGAATGGAGAATGTTTTTTGACGTCTTAAAATATAAAGGGGTTGTTTTGAGAAGTATCCCATCTTCGATAAGAATTAGTTTTTCTTGACTATTTTTGAAACGTACTAGTATTGTTAACTAGTATTGTAAACTACTATTGGTATATTCCAATTTTTATGGGGCCAATCAGATGTTACATTTTAGTTTTTTTGGCATTAGTGTGTTACTAAAAAAGATGTTCAAACTAATGGAGCTCTAAGGGAAATATTCAGAGACGAGTTACCCTTGAAAAAGTATTTGAAAAAACCTGTAAAATTGTACGTATACTCTTCATTGCCTCGTCGTTTGACGAGGGGTGGTTTGCGGCTGGAAAAAAAAGAGACCGTGTTGAACCGAAACATTCAATTTTCATACCTTGAAATGTTATTATGTCAAATATTCATTTATTCTCGTTGAACGGGGCTGTTACGGGGTTAAGCCTTTCAAGGGGTTAATTTTTATTTCGGTTGGGGTTGAAATTGAGACGCATTTTTAGGATTGCGAATGTAACGGGATGAATTGGTAAAATATGCATATTTCGTTTGTTATTTGATAAATTTGTTGTTTGCCAGTAGACTCTTTTGATGATTAGAATGTTTTGTTTTCGTCTCCTGCATACTTTTTGTCATTCAGCTTTTTTACCATCAAAAAGTGCTTTGCCATGGATGTTATTTATTTTTACTTCAAAAAAATTTCTTTGACTTTTTGTCACAAATTTTTTTTTCGATTTTAATTTTTACGTTTTCGTCAGACTTGAAATGTCTTCAGAGCAGCGCGAAAACTCAAGAAAACTATGAATTATCAATAGATGAGAGTTGTGAGGCACCTTAAACCTAGGATCTATGCCAAGAAAATTATTTTCACTAATTTCCGGAAAATTACAAAATACAACATGACAATTAAATTTTCGTCAATATTGCATGCCTTCCTAACATTGTCCCTCCATATCTCCAGAAATCGTAAAGCTACATAAATGAGCAGTGTGGTAAATATTAACTAAGACTTCATCCTGTAATTGAGAGGATTTGAACAGAAATCGGTTCTTATTTCCGAAAAAAATGAAAAAAACAAAACAAAAAAAACCTGTCAATTTTTTAACCTGTCTTCCTAACCATGTCTCTTTATATGTAAAGAAATCCGAGAGAAAAAATAGTTAAAGTCCAAAAATATTCAATTTTTATGAATATTTTTGGTCCACTTCCCAACTTATTACTTCCCAACTTATTCGCCCAATATCTCAAGAAATTCATCAGCTACAAGTATTAGCTATGTTGCAGAGTTTGGTTTTCGAAAAAAATACGGAAAACTAGAAATTGAAGCTTTAAACTTTTTTTCGTCATATCTCAAAAAATCCAAGATATACCAATATGTAAATGCGGTAAATATTACCAAAGACTGAAGATATTAAGGAAAACTTGTTATTTCCGAAAAATTACAGATAATGTCCTGAATGTAATTTCCAGTTTCCAATTTACAGTTTTTTTTGTAAATATTTTTAGCAAATTGTTAATATTTCGCATGGATCGAAACATTTAGAAAATCAAATTTTTCAAAATATTTCAAGTTTGAGTAGCCGACGGCAAGCTATTGATATATAAACTGAAAATAACTTGGTGGGTTCCAAATTTCGTGTGTATATACCAGGCAAGATTTTCAACACACATATTTTCACTATCATAAAATCCACTTATTGAAAATAATTTGAAATATATCATTAAAAATAAAAGGTTTGTTGAATTTAGACAAAGCAGTTTAAAAACTTTTTTTGTGAATAATGACTGCGAAGGTCATGAATATTAAAAAAAATCGAGAGTAAACTTTGTCTTCAACAATTTCAAATTTGGAAAGTAGACCAAAACTTCGTACCTACTTCCAGACGGCCATCAGCACCGTCGCAGACTTGAAGTTGGGAGTTGCACCACAACCCCGGGACAAAAAAAGTTCCCACCCAAACTTCCGCTAATTCAAACTTCCAAAATTCGACCTACCCCACCAAAAACTCTCAACTAGTTCATACAAGTTAGAAAGAGAAAGTAACAACGGTCGTAAGTGTACTTCGAGTCGTTGGCGGCAAAGTTTGTGGACTAAGTTAAGTTAACCAGCAGTTGGGAAATTAAACCTAACTTTTTATGGGACCCGGCATGAATTTTGTGAAATCGATGTTGTTTACGTTTTGAGACTCTCCTACTCGGACCTGGCTCGGAAAATCGATAACGCAAAAGTTTTCCTCGATAGCGGCCATGTTGGTTTTTCCTTTGGAAGTGGGTAAAAGTTTGAGCTGGCAGCGTTTGTGTCGAAAAACTTTTCTTCGTAGATATATAATGAGCGGGAGAACGACGAACTTTACAACTTCAGTCATCTTCAGCTTACACCTGAAAATCAATGCCGCGCCAACACGAAACCGCAATCTTGAGTTATTGAAAAATTATTCTCTACTACCCAAATGTAGAATTATTCGAAAGAATTCTCAATACACTATGAAATATATATTTTCTATTAAGATGTCAAAAAATTGTGAACTGGAAACGTGTGCATCGAAGTGGTAATTTGAGTTTGAGAAGAGAACAAAGTCAGTCGGAGTCTTATCAGGGGAATATGGTGGCTGTTCATCGCCAGTAAAAATGCGTTTTGTGGATGTAGGATGATAATTGACCCCTTCTAGAATGTTCCTTACGTGATTAAGTTATTCAGAATATTCAACTCACTCAGTCCTAGCAAGGCAGAAATTTCATCTACTACCTCTCAAACTGCACGTTGGTTTCAATATTTTAATATTATGTTTGTTCAAACCCATTTAACCTGAAGCCCGATTTCCCAAGAACGTTTGCAAATTTCTGAATTCTTTTCTTCCTTCCCAAGTGAAGTCTCAGAGACTAGTGATTCCTTTAGACCTACTTCCCGAAAGAATTTTAGGATATCCTCAGGCTTCAGTTTAAGTAAATGTTCCTCTTCTATTTAGTAGTCTCCTAGGTGTTATGTCCTGGCATTCTATAATGCAATGCAATGCGCCAGTATGTTTCTTCTTTCCCTCCAGAGAATCTACATTCTCATTGCTCCATTGGTTTGATCTTTTCAAGGTGGTCATTGTGGTGACAGTGTCCTATCAGGACATCTGTCAAAACTCCTATGTAATTTCACTTTGGCCTTCATTTGTAGTAGTTTCTCTAGGCACTGATAGATCTCTGAAATGCAAATTCTCTCTTCTTGGTGTGGCCCATTTCTTCCAATATAGATAACCTTGGGGCTGTTACTGCAAAAGGGTTAAGGCCCCCAAAAGGACTCCGCTCTTTGCTAGTTTATGTGATATGTCATTTTTTCTCTGTCCTGGAACCCACAGTAAGGTGACGAGGCTGTTCTCGCCTAGTTTATTGAGGTGAGTGATTTCGCGATTGAATCATTGATATGAACGCCGAGAAATGGAGGTTGTCAACGTGCATTTAACTGAAGTGTGTGGGGCCTTAGCAAATTACAACAACAATAATGTAATTGGGACAAACTTTGGAGAAAATTTGAATTATTTTATGTTGGTTTGCATACCGTACGTTCTATGTTATTTACAGACGAAGCTGTATTCGGAGTGTACGGAAACTCTCCTCTCAAACGTAAACTCCATATACAGGGTGGCGCACCGAAAACGAAACAGATGCATTTACTGGCAGATGATTCCTTTTTAAAAAAATCCCTCGGACCCGTCGATTTTGTTTTCGAGGGGGACACAAAATTGGCATAAAATCACAGTAACATTTGCAGCCCCCTAAGCGGGGGTGGCACCATCCCTAAAATCTTAAATGGAAAGGGGGGTCGAATGATCCATCATTTAAAAGGTCTTTCAACTCCCTTTACAATGATGTAAAATTCATGTACTTCAATTCAGTAGTTTTGGAGATTTATTGATTTAAAGTTTAAATACATCATCGTAAGAGGAGATCAATACATAGCAGCAAAGTTGTTAAAAAATAAAGAATGAACTGACCTGTCAGCCGAGTAAATGTTGAAAATGACCACCATTACTTTCCATGCAATAATAAAGATTTTGCTGAAAACGTTGCCGGACATTTTGCAATATTTGAGGAGTAATTTGATGGCACTCATTCACAATTCTTTGTCGCAAATCTTCTAAGGATGTTGGCTGAGTAGCATAGATTTTGCTTTTTAAGTAACCCCACAAAAAGAAATCCAAAGGTGATGAATCTGGCGATCTTGAGGGCCATTCAACGGCACCTCTTCTACCAATCCATTGACCTGGAAAGGTCTGATCTAAATAATGCCGAACTCTTAATGCGTAATGTGGTGGGGCACCATCCTGTTGGAACATCAACATATTCTCAACGTATCGACCATCATTCTGATTTTCAATTATATCTGTTAGCGCAGGATCTATGGCATTTTGCAGTAATTCCAAATACATTTCACCAGTCAAATTTCCAGGTAAGAAAAAAGGACCAACCAAATGATCGCCAAAAATGCCAGCCCAAACATTTAATTTTTGTGGCTGCTGTGTGTGTACCTCATGGTAAATTCTGGGATTAGAGTCCGACCAATATCGACAATTATGACGATTTACTTCGCCATTTAAAAAAAAGGAACATTCGTCGGAAAAGCAAATGTTAAATAAACATTGTTCATCGTTTGTAATTCGTTCACTCATAACTTCACAAAATTGTAATCGCTTATCAAAATCGTCTTCATTAAGTTCTTGTACAAGGTGAATTTTATACGGATGAAAATTATGTGCCTTTAGAATCCGTTGGATAGTACGTCGACTAACACCACACGAAGTTTGCAATTTGCGGGTACTTAATGTAGGATCTACAATAACTTGCCCTAAAACCCCCACTTCTGTTGCTTCGTTCCTTATAGGATTTTCAATATTACGTTTTTTATTGGCGACTGATCCAGTTTCCCGAAATTTAGCTACAAGTTCTACAACATATTTTCGGTGCACATTATTGTTCTCATGTCGCTCATTAAAAATTTGTGCTGTTCTATTAGCGCACTGATTATTTCCGAAAAATATTTCAATAATTTCAACCCTTTCTGCCGTGGAATATACCATGGTTAATTTATGTAAAAGCAATAAATGATATTTTAACAACAAAGATTGGTCAAATCAATCGCAAACTAATGTACTATTTCCTATTTAAAATAAGTACGTGGCATTCTCTACTTATCTTTCTTCAAGAAACAACTTTTTTTGTCACAAAGGACACTTCAATTGCTATTTTTATTATTAATAAACCATGGGCGTAGTAAATAAAAGCATTTACTTACCAAGAAAATGCTTTTACTCAAATTTCTTCTGAAAGAAGTACAAACTAATTTGATGTACCTATTAAAGTCTACTTTAAACTTTAAATCAATAAAACTCCAAAACTACAGAATTGAATACATGAATTTTACATCATTATAAAGGGAGTTGAAAGACCTTTTAAATGATGGATCATTCGACCCCCCTTTTCATTTAAGATTTTAGGGATGATGCCACCCCCGCTTAAGGGGCTGCAAATGTTAAAGTGATTTTATGCCAATTTTGTGTCCCCCTCGAAAACAAAATCGACGGGTCCGAGGGATTTTTTTAAAAAGGAATCATCTGCCAGTAAATGCATCTGTTTCGTTTTCGGTGCGCCACCCTGTATATTAAATATGATTTTATGTCCATTTATCCTGGTTTAGCTTCATCCGAAAATATTTCATAAGTGAGCTAGCACTGTGGAGTCAGTTTTTTTTTATATCTAGGATAATTATTTCTGATGAATATGCTGGTATGGATTAAATATATATGGTGAGGTGGAATGTATCGCTCGCGCAGCCGAACGAAGAAACGCGGAACGATTTCACAACGCCTAAGAGAAACCGACTCAGAAGTACCTGAAGGTACTGAATTTTGTAGGTATCCACATGTTACAGAGGTGTAGAGAAATTATATTCTTAAAAAAATATTATTTGTCAAGAAAACCTCTATTCGTTTCACTTTCAAAAAGTGAGTAGTTTTTAGAAACTAGCTACTTGACATAAAAATCCCAATGGATTGCAACAAATAGTCATAATGTAGAAGTTGGTTTGAAAATTGAAATTGATCGTGCGTTTCAACCCACTTTCCCGCACGCATTTTAGTTTCGAAAGTGTCACTTTCCCGCACGCATTTTAGTTTCGAAAGTGTCAGTTTCCCGCACTAGTGCGGGAAAATAAAATTATGCAAATTTTGACCTTATTAGATAGTTTTTTACTTCGGAAATTATAACTATTGTTACAACAGGTAAATAAATATTTACGAAATAGTCCATCAAATAAAATCTACATCTTTTCTAACTTTTTGTTGCATTTTTAATTTTTTGAATATATAAAATAATGAAGATATTTTGATAGAACCCTGTACATTTTTTAAAGTAGTATCACAAAACAACTATCAAACCACCCGGGTTTGATATAAGAAAAATATATATCAAATAAAATTATTTCATCTACAAATGACTTGAAACCGTTTCCGTCATCTTCATCGTCATCTTTATGTGACCTGCAACCGGTGCCATCCTCTTAGACGTCATGTACTCACCAGTTAACACCAAATAACTCCACTGGACCGGCAACTCTAAGTAATTCACAGAATACAACAAAATTTGTGTTTTTAATATTAATATTTATAATAATTAATAGTTTTTGTTTAAAGTTTTGTATATGTATGTTGAAATAAAATAACTTTTGAAAAATGGGTTGGTTTACTTTTTTGAATCTATGGTCGTAGAAAAAATAATGTTACTAACTCATGCATACATTGTCTTTCCCACCCTTGACCGCTTGCCCAAACTCCGCTCCGCGTCGTTCGGGTCAACTGCCGTCGCGTGCGGGAGAGTATAACTTTACGCACTTGTTAGGGAAATAACTATTTTTACGACCGTGCGTTTTAACCCACTTTCCCGCACGCATTTTAGTTTTGAAAGTGTCACTTCCCGCACTAGTGCAGGAAAGTAAAATTATGCAAATTTTGACCTTATTAGATAGTTTTTTACTTCGGAAGCTATAACTATTGTTACAACAGGTAAATAAATATTTACGAAATAGT